>JAGFPH010002509.1:130349-162717 GCA_018207615.1 Philaenus spumarius | reverse complement strand
GTAAAACCATCATCTAGTATCATTTACACTCTAAACACAGCCACACATCACTTTGATTGGAGTTATACAAACAAACAAACCCTTTCCGATGTCAGGGTCAATAACACTGTACAAACATAAACACCCCTTTATCGGTCAAAATAAACCCAAACATGTGTAGTGTAACCTGTTTGGATAAACTGTCAAAAGTTGTTAACATCTGTTCCGTTTGATCTGATCGGATCGGAGGTCAACGACATCTAGTGTTGTGTTTAACAATTAAAAACTACGTTAGATAATGTTTATAGCCCTGGCGGTGAAAAGATAAACTGACTGGGAAACGCGTAGAAGATACGCTGAAGTGGTTAATCTGTGGTGATTAATCCTGTTTGATGAAGGATTCAAGTATTACATACGTTTTGAATGACTTTGTTCAATATGTCGGTCTCTTTAGAGTGATTGCATTATCCGAATTACAACAACAATAACATTTTTCTTTCCAATATGAGTTTGTGTGGCATATTGAATTAATATTGTTGTGTATCGCTTAATCAATGAGACATAATATTATGAATGTAAATTTTGAATGTAGGCCATTTTTGCGAATTTCCATAGGAAAGATGAGCTATTGGAGTGACTCCTCTGGTGAGACCTAAGGTCAGGGAATGGTTAACAAGCACTGATAATTTTTTGGGGTGTCATTAAAATTAATGTTATATATTTTTTGTGTTCGCACTCTAACGGTCCCATATTACCTCCGATTTGTTCCAAATTAGGTACACACGTCGGTTTTCTAAGTCGTTCGGACAAGTTCGTTAGCCAAAATAATTCGACAACTGGAAGCACGATTTTTGACCAGAAGTAACGATTTCTTTAGATTTTTCATACTAGAATGAAGCTTTTTGGGTTTTTTTGTAAAAAATATGTATAGGAGATTATTTTGCACACCATGTTTTAACGTAAAATCGATCACGTGGGGATTTTACCCATCTTCTGACCCGAGGCTGACGACTTGCAACGCTAGTTTATCCCCTTCGTGCGAAGCGAAGCAGTCCATAATCCAAAGACGCAAGGTCGAGGTGCAAACTCTCAAAGCGGGTTTAAGCTGGGAGCGGAGTCGAAGCTGGAGGCTGAGGTGCTAACAAATTCTACTAATATATTTGTACACGTAGGCAGCTATTCAGCGCCTTTGTGGGTAGACCAATTTCCCAAATAGTTGGATGGAACCCTAAACATATAAACTTAATTTTGGAAATTTGCTAAACTTACTTCAGCTGTTCAGTTGCTTGATCGAATTATTAACACATCATTTTGATTACTTGTAATTTCAGTGAATATTAAAATAAAATTAAAACAATAAAACACTCATATTGTGGTTCATTTCCATAAATGGTCAATATTTACTCAAAAAGCAATATTTTTCTGTTGCTGCCCGCAATCCTTATCAACTCCATAAAGGTTGAAGACCACTGATAGACTATATAAAATAGAATACACCAAATGATAAGACGCAAATAAAGCAGTTAATACAATATTTATGTTTACGTGTGGTAAATGGATGTTTTATAAACATCTTTTTGAAACGATTCATTTGTAGAAACTGAATAATATAATGTAACTGTAAATGGTTTTACAATGGGAAAAATCTCCCCCCCCCCAAAAAAATAGTTTTGGGACTGCCGACAGAAGTGAAAACTGTCATGAATATACATTGTTGATTATACTGGTTTAATGTGAAATTTGATCATTTCATAGGTATCAATGTACCATAATTTAACATAATTTACAAAATTAGGAAGAGAAATGTCCATTTCGTAGCTATTACCAAGTAAACTATTTTAACGCAACTTACAAAATGAGGAAGAATAATACCCATTTCATCGGCAGCGTGACGTGACTATAACCAATACAGCTATTGAGTTTTCGCCTTTGAATTTACCACAACTTATCTTATTTCGTCGATTTCTCCTTCTTCTTCTACGATCAGCTGTTACCAAGCTTCTGATTTATATTAGTACGTGTGGAAACCAATGAAGAAGAAGAAATTGTCGACGAAATCAAAAACGCAAAGCGTCTCACTTTAAGTGCGTGTCGCGAGTTCGTACATCTTACCTCATAAAGTGCTCGGTGCGCCTAAATAAGTTTTTACTTCAAAAAGCGACAAAAGATGCCTTGGAAAAAGACCAAACTCAGATGTTCTTAAAAATTGAAGTAAAAAATAATCTTAAATGTAACTGGACGGTTAAAAGAATGGAGGAATGAGAGCAGACTTAATCATAAGACCCCCAAAGAGTACTATGTCGCTTGATTTTTACTTCTATAAAAATTACATTCATCACCATTAAAACCACTTATAGATAACTTTTCCACAACACCGCCTATTATATCTTTACTTCAATAATTAAGATTTTTGTTACTAAAGCTTTGTATTCATTATTACTGTATTGGAAGGGAAGTGTATTTTCAGATTTAGCGATCACTTTTACACAATAAAACTAGAACACTAAAGCAGTACGGAATTTGATGAAAACAATAATATTGCCGACACGTGGCTAGATATTGTTTAACCCGCTTCTTTAATGCTTATCAGATCCGATAACGCGTTTCTGCTATAAAACTTCTACTTAATCTCCCAACATATAAAAAGAGCTGGCTGTATCTCTCAGAATATTATGTTATCTATCAAATATAGGCCGGTGTAGCCTGTATTATACTGTTTATAAAAGTGAAAACGGGTTCGAATATACAACGAAATGTGTATTGTATTATGAACAGTTTGAGACTTACCTGCAATTTAGAATCCATTCGGAAGTACAGCAGTGCGCCAGGTCGAGTTCCGACCTAATGCTCACAGTGCGGCGTGAACCCATTCATTCACTTTTTAGCCTCTTCATAACTTTGCTGTCCTTTATGATAATGCTATGCAATTTAGAACGTAATTTGTGGATCACCGTATGATGTTAAATAAGAAATTTGAAACATTAGTAATAAACCGTTAAAAAGATAGAGAGGTTTAAAGAGGGGGTAACCCAAGTAAGAGAGTGAATGTGCTCTGCTCGGCTTGGCGTGAGTACAAAGTAACCTTAGAGAGCGTGGCGTTTATTTTATTTAATGTAGGCCTAGAAGTTTTGACCAAAGTCTACCGGTCTGCTTCGGCTGGTCACTCAAGATGTACACACAACCTGTATTTCATAAATATATCATCAAAATGTAATGATTTTGTAGGAATTTTTGAAGCCAAAAGGGTTTTAAAACTAAATGAACCGAAAATTATATTTACCAAAACTGTATGTAAGCATATTGCATAGACCTATATAAAAAAACGTACGTTAATAAAAATTAGTTACAGTAAAGAATAAAATGTATTTTTGATACTTTTTAAAAATACAAAAATTGATCAATAAACTTTGATTGCTTTAATACAAAACAAGATGAAAAGATGAAACACTTTTTCGAGACTTCGGCTCGTGTTTTTTTTATAACTGTCAAAATCGGTTTTCCCGTACCCAAAAACATATAAAGCGATACCCCACACTGTATTTAAAAAATGTTGACCCAAAAACGTAATCCGGATCACTACGACTCTGACAACTGAAAGCTGACAACTTTGTCAAATCTCCGCAGTAAAATTATGAAGATTTTGGCACCACCAGAAGTTTTCTACGACGTCTGTGAGTGCATATATCGTGTTAACAGACAGACAGAAAACTTCAAATTACAAAAATTATCGCATGATTTCAATACTTCGGCATTTTGATGCGAGCCGAAGTAAAACAAATGAACATATAACTGACGATTGAAAATAGTTGGGTTTGATATAATCTTGAAATCAATTGAATTGATTTTTTAATTTCTATCTGGTATAAATAATGACAATTTAATGAAAAAGAAAACGTTTTCTGCTCTTGCCTACTAACTATATTGAACCCTTTTTAGTGAATTTCCATTCTATAGTGAGTTCGCTAGCCAAACAATCCAACAACTGGAAACACTTTTTTGAGATTTTTGTACTAGAATGAAACTTGTTTCGGGTTTTATCTAAAAAAAATAAACATAGGAGATTATTTTGTATATTTTGTTTTTTTTGCCCTACCTCACAGTCTGGTTCCCCCAATAACGACCAAAATGTAAAATACCATAAAAGGCGAGTTTGTCCGCCGCAAGCGAAACGAATCCGAGGGCACAAGGTCGAGGTGCAAACCCTCAAAGTGAGCGAAACGAATCAGCGCGTTACTGATATATCTCGTACCCGGAGGCAGCTATTCAAAATCCCAAATAGTTAGTTGAAACCCTCAAACACATAATAAATTTAATTTTGGAAATTCGGTACTCGCGTCAAATTATGTACATTTTAAATACATTGCTACTTGCTAATTTGAATTTGGAACTAAAGGAAATAACTCCATGGCAAGAACTGATCGCTGACTTTGGACTGCGTGAGCTTAAGCAGCGTACGTCTCTATATGGGTTAGGCCAGTTAAATATAGAATATAATAGTCTTTATTTCGAGCCAAGTTAGGACCTCTCTTACACTTAGCCCATACACAGTTACAAATTTTAAACATTGTGACAAACTTAACTTAAGTCTACAAAACAAAAATACACAATAAAGACAAAGAAAATTGCACATAAAACACAAGAAATAATCAAGAAAAATCCTAAACTAATACAGTTTCTTAAACCTTACAAAATTAAATAGCCTAGTTTTAAACTTATTGATTGACGTAAAAGAATAAACTACAACACTAGCTGGTACCTGCAGCTTCGCTCACAGACGTGATTAAATAAATAAAAGGACTATCGGCTAAATATTGTTCCTTAACATTACACTTACATTAAAAACAACTATTTTAGATCCGAGTTCCATTGCCTAAAAACGCACAGCGAGTTTTGCCCAAATCGATCTATGGATCTCTTTTAGGCATACGTAAATTATTAGCTGTGCACCAATAAACGCTAAAAATCCCGTTTTCCACCACTTTGTTACTCCTAACTCCAGAAGGAACATAAAAATTACAAATCAGGTTTTGAAGTGTATTTAACATCTATGAATATTTTCACATTATTGTATATTGTTTTTATATATATTTAACGGTTAAACCGGCGCATACAGTAAAATAAAACACAGACAATCTTGTCAAAGTGTTAAACTTTTGATCCAAATATGTTGTTTTATTTATAATGGTCGCGTGTCACCATTATTTATAATGGTTCACGAAACCCCTAATTTTTACATTTTTCAATTTAAAAAAATTAGGAACCCTAAATATTTTCGGGATAAAAAGTTGCCTAGATTAATCTCTGAAAAGTCCTCTACATGCAAATGAAAGTTTTGTCAAAATTTGTTCAGCCATTTTGGAGATTTGCCTGGACAAACAAAGAAACAAACAGACAGACAAAAAATAAAACATGCACGTTTAGGTTTTGGTAAAGTGTGAATAACCATATGAGCTTAGAAAAAAGATTTGTTAATTTTGAAATCACAGACACTTCAATTTTATTTATATGTATAGATGCATTGAAATATTATGTAATACAGTACATATTATAATACATTGTAAATCATTTGATATGATAAAGTTAAATACATTTAATTTGATAGTTTAAGTACATTTACCAATATACTTAGTTTTTTTTTTCTCGAAAAATCATCTAAAAACGAGGTGATCAATAACTGCTATCAATAGTGTTAAGGGAATCTGACAGCGAATTCCACAAGCTACATGATGTTATGGTAAAGCCTAGTCCACACTTACAAACATGTTTGCGGAAACATTGTTTGCAAACAGTTTGCCAGTTGTTTTCGTGTTTCTCATTTGTTTGCTGGATGTTTTCAAAATGTTTGCGAACAGTTCACAAACAGTTTCGAAACAGTTTGCAAACAAATGACAAACATTTAACATTTTCTGTTTCCCAAACCAAATGGAAAACACGCAAACATGTAGACCAGGCAAAGTATTGACAAATAAATAAATTTATGCCTACAGCTCCGATTTGGATGCAGTTTTCTGCATCGTGTTCAGAAAAATACCAGGAACAAAGTCTACATACGACCAGTTTAGGGAGAAAGCGGAAAAGCATCGCGAGTGCTTAAAGTGCATCTAAAAGTGTATAATTTTTTTGATATCCCTAAAAATGGATGAAAAGCCGTGAAAATCGGTACTCGGAGGTTTTTGGGGCACTGATCTAATTTCTGACCATACGAAATGTTCCCGGTGCCCCGGCTTTGGGGGCGATGGCGGAAAATTTGTGAAGTTGCGATAGAGACTTAAAAATTTCCTCACGGGGGTTTTTGGGGATGCTGATTTCATTTCTGACCATGCGAAATGCCCCCAGTGCACGGAGGGGGGGGGGCGCTGGGGGGCAAAATATTTTATGAAGGGAGAATTTTAATTCTCATAGGAGAAACTTGTATTTAAAAGAAATAATTTTGATATCTTGTTAAATAAATATCCACATTGTTAATCAAAAGTAGTCGGTTATTTATTGAATTGTTAATAAAATAGGGTAATAGTAGTTCCTTTATAACATAGACACCACTTAGGGAATGTTTACAATGTTTTCCACAATATTTTCAAATGTTTAAACACTGAATTTCGGGCAATGAATTGATTTTCAACTAGTCAGAATTGAAATCAGCGCCTCCAAAAAAATGAGAGAGGAATTTTTCAATTCTATTTCTCAACTTCACAAATTTCCCCCCTCCATCGCCCCTACTGTGCACCGGGGCCTTTCGCATGGTCAGTATTGAAATCAGCGTCCCCAAAAACCCCCGAGAGGAAATTTTCAAGTCTCCGTCGCAACTTCACAAATTTTGCCCCCCCCCCCCCCCCCCCCCCCCCGGTGCACTGAGGACATTTCGCATGGTCAGAAATGAGATCAGCGCCTCCAAAAACCCCCTAGTACCGATTTTCGCGGCTTTTCATTAATTTTTAGAGGTTTCAAAAAAGTTATGCTTTTTATGTATCAGCGATGCATTTCCGCTTTCTCCGGAAACTGGTCATACGTATCTTCAAGAAATCTGCGAGTCCACCATCGCCTTCTCCTAGGTAAGCTAACCTCATTGTGTAGAATTAAATATAAACTAGCACAAGCTAGCGGAAACATTGTTTGCAAACTGTTTTCCAATTGTTTTTCATGTTTCTCATTTGTTTCTCCGATGTTTCCCGTATGTTTTCAAAATGTTTACGAACAGTTCGCAAACAGTTTGGAAACAGTTCGCAAACAAATGACAAACATTTAGCTTGTTTTAGCAAACAAAAAACAATGTTTTCTGTTTCCCAAACCAAATGGAAAACACACAAACATGTTTTCGTCTGGGCGAGAAAATATGCGAAGGAAGGGCGTGCTACAATGACTCATCTGGCTTCAGTGTTTCATTCTGTTCAGGCCTATATAGCACGTGTGCAGTACCGATCCAGTTGTTGTAGTGATATGGTTTGTTGTCAACTGTGTAGTTTAGAAGATGGCTACTATTGCATGGAACCGGGAACAGATTTCTAATTTAAATTTAATTGAAGAGTTTCATTCCCGTCGTGTTTTCGCAAAATGATCTGTTTTGAAATTTTGAATGTACAGTATATTGCAAACTTGTGAAAGAATCACCATTTGCTAAAGTTACAGCTAGTAGAATAGCGGCAGAAATGGGGCCTTTGTACCGAATAAATTTCTTTTTTATCTTTGGTCCTACAAGGCTCAACAAAATCTCAAAATCAGTCGGAGTCATCCTAGTAAAGTTTTTAAACCTGCACCATCTTCAAGCCTTAAATCAGACAGTAGGTTTTGGCCGTAATACGGACCTTCTTCAAGAAATCTGATAGTCCATCACCGCCTTCTCCTAGATAAAAACTCATTGTAGAATTAAATATAAACTAGCACAAGCTAGAAGAACGTCTTCTTCAGTCAACATCTCGAGAAACACTGCCTAGCTAGTGTGGACACAAAACAACGACAAACATTTGTTTCTATGTTGTTTCGGAACAGTTTGCAAACAGTTGGGAAACAATTTGAAAACTGTAGACAAACATGAAAAAACAACAAACAGTTTGTCAAGTGTTTGCATACATTGTTTCCAATGTGGACTAGGCTTAAGGTTACATACTTTTAAAAAGAAAATTCTACTAACCATTCACCGACTCATCGATATTTTGAAGCATTTTACGTGGAGTTGGAGATTTGAAATTTATCATGATGATAGTCTTCGGGTGTAATGGCAAAATATCAATCAAATTTTGTTAACTTATGCACTTCAGTATTTGTGCATAAGAATTAACTCGATTTTTTAAATTTAAGTATCGAACCCGTTCAGGGATTCGTTTAGGGTACATTTTGAACGTTTTCATTGAAGATTTCGTTGAGGGTGTATTCGACCATCACTTGCTTCTTTCTATTTTGCACTGTGTGTTGCACTTAAGCATGTAACCAGTATTAACCTATCCAAGTAAATTATGTTTCTTAATCAGCTTTGTCGTGCAGATTTGTAGCGGTATCAATATTGGCAAAAGTTGAGGATATTACATCCCAGAGTCCGACATCGCGTGGGTTGTAGGCATACAAACAATGGCACATTAAAACAATACGGGTACGAAAATATCAGTGACATTCCCACACGTAGTCGATACTGGGTAACGCCTTTCCGTCGACACCCGGGACCCGTGTTATCGTGCTTAGTTAGCAAATTTCCATAGGAAAGATGAGCTATTACAGTGTCCTTTATGGTGAATGAGCACCTATCATGGTTCCCAGAACATGTTTTAGGATGTCATTAAAATTTGTATATACTATAATATAGCAGGTGTCTTAAAAGCCCCCCCCCCTTTAACTTTTGTGTTTGTTAAAACAAACAAATATCCTTTGGGGAACGATACTAACTTAGCCCAAAGTATCTTTTGAAGCAATCGGAAGTTTTGAGTGTCCCCTAAAAATGGGGGATTTTGGGGAAAACTCAAAATTTTAAATGGGAAGTATGGTCATGTGATACTTCATTTTAAAGGTTTATTTAAGACTAGGAAAATGACATAAATAAAATAAAAATCGGACTACCCAAAACAAAATGGCGGCCCTAAACGTGTTGAAATAAATCGACATAAAGTTGCTAATATCTCGAAAAGGAAGAATAGGTTTTAGAAAAAATTTCAAGAGACAAAAATGTTTATTTCAAAGTGCTTGACCTAATATATTGCTTCCAAATCGATTTCGTAAATTTTATTTTTTACAAAATTTTCTAAGATGTAGGAGTCGACTTAAAATTTACTTAGTTCATTTTAGTTTTAGTTTCATTCATTAAAACTAAGTACATACACTTCAGTAAAAAGCATAGCTCAAATTTTACATGAAGAAGTTTGCAATCAATTAAATATTTGGATCTTCTAATTGATGACAAGTTGAACTGGCATGACCACATTATCAGTATTAGTGCCAAAATTAGTTCAGGTGATTGTACTGAGAAATTTGAAGCTATACTGTGATGCATCGTTACTTTTAACAACCTATTATGGGCTAGTGTATCATTATTTGAACTATGGAATTCTTCTTTGGGGAAACTCATCAGTTCAGAATATGAAAAACGAGTTTGCCTTGCAAAAAAGAGCCACAAGGCTTATAAAAAGGCTTGCGTGACTAAATAAAAACAAAGTTGTAAAAACTATTTCAAGAAATTCTGAATTATTTACATACTTGAAGTCCCTATTGCTTTTTTTAAAATTCAAGTGTGATCATGTCCAAAATATGGATATACACAACTACAGCAACAGACACGCTTGAGAGTATCGTGCCATACAGCACAGGTTAAATTTATACAGTAAACTTCCCTCACAAATTGGTGCAAAGTTCATGAATAAGTTTCCTAATAGCATTCAAAATTCACCCAACTACAGGATTTTTTAAACAGTCTTAGACACTTTCTATTGTTGGATATTTTTATTCGGCGGATAAGTTTGTGCATCATGCTCGTACTATTTTGTGATCTCTTTTTACTTTCTCCACCCTATACGTTATGGAGAAAGTATTGTTTTCGTCCAAATTTTCGAATTTGAATTTTTAGTTTAATCATCTGTTTTGGTGCTCCCTGAACCCTAAAAAATTGTTTAGTGGAATTATCTGTGTTGGTCCTCTCTGAACCCAAAAATATTTCTAGTGGAATTATTTGTTTTGGTGCTCCCTGAACCCAAAAAGGTGTTTTTTTTTGTGATGTCTGTCCGTGTGTCTGTGTGTCCGTGTTAGGATGTGTACTAAGCTGGAGATCATACCAACGGTCCGATTTTGATGAAATTTGGTATGTAGATGTAGTACTGGAATATCTCAAGGCGTTTTTATCATTTTTCCAAATTGTTGATTTTTAAGGGGTTTTACCCCCCCAAAAATGAAAAACTACGAAAAAAAACAAAATTTCTTAAAAATGGCTCTAACGATTTTGATAAAATTTGGCTTATTTTAGCCCTTAATGTACCCTACCATACGGAAAAAACCGTATCTTTCTAAAAATTCTCGTTTAGGTAATAATAATAATAATAACTTATTTTTGGGGGTTTTGGGCCAAAAAGAGGGTTGTTTTTCAAAAATTTTCAAAACCTTTTTTTTCATGCATCTATCCAGGCCTAATTGACATGTTTGGTGCAAATTTGTTCGAAATCGATCGAATAGTTTTAATAATAATAATATTTATTCGTTAATATTTTGAATGAAACTTAATATGGATGTGTATTCCATACGTCTAATATTTTCCATGGTATGTCCTACTTTTGCAATTCTAAATAACCACCTCCTATGCTACTCTTGGGAAGGTATAAAGTTTCAACTGGGAGAAAGTATGTGGCAGTTATCTGGTACCGTTTATTTTTTGTAATGCGTTTTATCGTATTAACGTGTATTCTTCTTACACATTTTTATTTTTTCCATTTTGTTATTTATTGTATATTTTTTAAGCTACTTCTTGTTTAATTGTATTTCGTGATTTTGTGTTGGAATAAGACCTGTTTTATACAATTACTTTTCGTAAAAAACAAAACAATAATGAATAAAAAATAAAAATTAACGTGGGCAAGATAGGACTTACCGACTTAACTGCCTGCCCTGCACGCTGCTCCCTGCGTAAAGACGAATCAACACAATTAGGTGACTTAAAGTGTAACACAAGTCTAGTACTCTGCAATGTAAGATGTTGTAATAGTTTTGTAAGATCGTCGACCCAAATTGTAAGAAACAGGTCGTCGTAGAGAAGAAGTACGGATTTGCACAGCTTTGCGCATTTTTATTGTCAGATAGCTACGTCGTGCGATAGTACCATATACCGTAGTGTGTCAGTGTTAACTATAGTGTACCGATGCGATGGAGGAATATGCCATCCAGACAGTGTTAGTGCAGTGGCTGTCGCCATTCAGGCCTACCTTACATTTCGTAGGTGTTTATTTATGTGTAACTTGTATGTGTAGCTTACGTCCTATAGGAATATACACAGTTGAATATGTGTGAAATGTGTATTGCAAACATAACCTTACAATCTGTTGTTTTGTCATGAAAAGGAAACTTTTGTTTGTTCAGATTTATCTTAAACGTAATTTATCCAAAACGGGTGTTAAACTTTGCCGTCAAGGTAACATGCGATGTGTTTCATCTTCCTTTTTTGGCTTTGGAACATTTTTAAATGGACCCGTTTAGGACCACTTATAATTCTATCTGTCATAGTCCAGTTTCTGAGGAACAAGTTGTGTTTACTTCATCCTCCTCTCTTTAAAAATTTGACAGGAAATACAAATAAGAACATTTTTGGAAAACTTTTATCTGTTGTGAAATATACGATCTACTGAGGAAAATGCAAACATAACAAAACCTAATGTATAATCTACAGCTGCAGGGTGTCACAAAAAACCTTAGTGGGATCGTATTGTAAAGATTCAAATAAATGAAAAATGTTCACTAACTTCTTTCGAATTCGGCTTAATTTAGTCGCAATCCGCCATTTTATTTTTTTTACAAAACTCACTGTAACTGAAGAAATAGATAAGATATCGAGTTCAAATTTGATATAAGCATCATTTTGTATGTTACGCTTTACAATTGTTCCAAAGACCAACAATATATGTTTATAATTTTCAAACTGGCTTCCGTTACACATTTTTAACTTGAAATATCTTTAAAACCGCTAACTTTACAAAAAAATTACAGAGACAAAATATTTTACTTTTTTAAAGATAAACAAATTATTTTTTTGTCATTTCTTTAGGTCAAAGGATAACCGAGCTATCGATGAAAAAACTGAAAACATAATTTCTTGGTAAATGTCTACATCAAAAATTAGCCTTAAGCTACAATTTTTGAATTCTTATAGTTTTAATAAATAAGATAAAATCTATTGCTCTGAAATGTTATCACAGTTATAATAGATATTATGTATGTCACAGTCCGCTGAAGGGGTACTGAGTCGACGAGTACATATTCGAAGATGGAAGTTTAAAACTGTGTAAGCATTTTTAGTACAGAACGGGTGAAGATATGAGAGCTAATCATACGCCTTTGCCCAGTGAAACGGTAGCGAAAAATATCCTCTCGTGGACAAAATTATAGTAGTCGGTTTCTCTGCGGTTCTATATGTTTTTGGGGTACTGAATCCAAATTTGTAGTTTCCAACCGAAATTTCCTGGAGCCTTTCGAGATATTGGCCAAAAATAGTGAAATGTTCCCATTATTTCAGTTTTTGGAACGAAGTTTCTTAACGCGGTTTGCGGTAGGAGTTAACAAATAGAAAATGTAATGTGTAACGAAAAAAGTGTTATTAATTGGTTGCTATGGCAATGCCAAATATAAAATACGAGTAACGAAAAAGCGTTTCAAATTGGTTGCTATGGCAATGAATGTAAAACACATTCAAGAAACATGTGTTTTGGTTCATCAATTTAAATTAAGAGACGATCGGTTCTGTCCGGCGTAGTTCAGATATTATCGTCAAGCGCTGAAATACATTCAATAAACATAAAATGTTGGTTCATCGGTCTAGGCCTAATCTAAAATTATTGTGTGTATATTTAATTTATTTTAGCTGCCTTAACAATATCATACAATAATTTTAGGTTAGGCCTAGAAAGTAATTTATAGTCTAGGCCTAACCTAAAATTATTGTATGTACGTTGCCGTTAAGACAGGTAAAATAAATTAAACATACACACGATAATTTTAGGTTAGGCCTAGACTGATGAAACAACATTTTATGTTTATTAAACGTATTTACTATGCATGGAGATTTAACTGTGTTTAACATCTTTGCTTTGAAGTTATAATTAATTCTACACCTTGCCGTTAAGGCTGGTAAAAGAATTGAAAAAATTGAACTATCCAGGAAATTTTGTTTGCAAACTTCAAATTCGGAGTCAACATTCCAAAAACACACAGAACCGCAGAGATACCGACTACTTGAAGTAGTTCGGCCCGTCATAACGTTACTAAAGCTTACTACTGTATAAACAAAACACGACTAGTAAATTAGCAGTAGGTAACATAATGACCTCTATGTAACTTTGCTGATGTCATAACGAATAAGTTTTAATTCATTCTCTGGGATAAAGTGGTCCAACTCATCTCCATTACAATACAATCAGCTTCCTATTATGTATTCACTCTTGTAAATAGCCGTGCACAATGTACGTCGACCTGGAATGCAAATATTATACATGTTTGCAACTCAAAAGATCCTTTTATGTTTTATTTTGCAGGTGTGAGTTCCTTTGTAATTGTTTTTTTTTTTACAGTTTTAAATAGAAAAAGAACGCTGTACAACGTTTGTAGTCTCCGTGATTAAAATTTACAAAGACTAATATCGAAATAAAAAATTCGATCTTCGATTTATGACATATCAATAAGTTTTCTTAACGAAAAAAGCAGCCATGAAAATAAATTGTTGGTTATATTTTTTGAATATGAAATTTGATCATTATTTTTATCTTGTCAAATTTTAAAAACATTATTGTCTAATACTCAAATAATAATTATTTAAAAAAATATATATTTTAGATTTGACCTATACTGAACCAACATAGGTTTCTTGAAAATCTTCGAGGAAGGTGTACTTTATTATAATTTTAACATCCGTTGTTAACTATTAAAGTTAAACAGCTAATTTGTATCAACAATAATTTTAGGTAAGGCCTATACTGAAAAATTGCGTTTCTTTAATTCATCTACATTCATTACGATAGCAACAAAGTTAGCAAATTTAGACATTTAAAAACAAAATGAGAAATCACAATGTCCATTTTAGAGGTTTTCACCAAGTACACTACTTTAGTACAACTTTTGGAAGTGCAATGTCCATTTCAAAGGTCCAAGTAAACTATTTTAACACAGCGAAGCGAGTTTGTCCGCAGCGAGCGAAACGAAGTTGTTCTGATGATCATGATCGGTGCACATTGACCACTCCCGAAGTTAGGTCTCTACATTTTAAAATGAACTAAAATATAGATCGGTCTACATAGCTGAATTTAAAATATTTGGGATTAAAATCATTGATTGAAATAGGCCATCGGTTAAAATGTATGATTTTTAATGTGGAGAAAAATCTTCTGTATTTATTTTTTTTTTTAGATAAAACTAAAAAAAATTCATTCTAGTAAAAAATCTCAAAAAATAATTACTTCCTGTCAAAAAAAGTGCTTCCGGTTGTTGGATTTTTGTATCTAACGAACTCGTCCTTAGTAAACCAACTTGTGTTCCAGATTAGGACCAAATCGGACGTAAAATGCGGCCGTTAGAGTGCGAACACACACACACACACACACACACACACACACACACACACACACACATACACATATATATACCGGGTGTCCCACGAAGAGGTCCCTATTTTTGAATTGATATGACAGATGTATAGAGCGCCCTACAGACTTGAAATTCTACAGTCGTGACTAACACATATGTGAAAGAAATACCCCTGAGTATCAGTTAATTCTGACTGATCAAAAAAAAAAAAATGGCGGAAAAACAAAAAAACAACAAAATCAGCAATCGTATTTTAAGGGTAAACCTACTTTTATTTAGAATAGGAACAGCTACAGCTGTTTAGACTATTTTAAATCTATCAGCTGACTGCGTGTATCGACAACAATGAACATATTTGGTAATAAACATTGGCATTTGATATTAAGTTGCATTGTAAAATGTCTTATGTACCTTGCCGTTTTCAACTGAGCAAAAAGTGAAATGTTGTTCCTGGGCTATTGCCTTTGAAAATGATTATGAAGCAATAAGGTGTTTCAGAGAAAGGTACCCAGGTGTAGTTCCACCGTCAAGGAAATCTATTCGTAAGTGGAAAACTATCCTACTAGAAACGGGGCCAATACAAAAAAAATACCATAGATGCTCCAACATAGAAAATGAAGAAATCGTATGTGCTGCTTTCATTGAATCTCCAAATACGCCTAATTCAGTAAGAAAGGTGGAATCTGCTACAGGGATACCGAAGTCATCTGTCCAAAGGTATGCCAAAAAGAACAAAATCAAACATTATAAAACTCATTTAGTTCACGGACTGCTTGAAGATGATCCTGACTGACGATTGGAATTTTGTTCGAAAATAATCGAAAAGACTGACGTAGATAGCAAATGACATGAATTAATCGTGTTTTCAGATGAAGCGACATTTTATCGAACAGGAACTGTAAAAAGGCATAATTGTCATTACTATAGCACAAAAATCCACATATCTTACAAGAAGAGAAATTAAAATCAACAGGTATAACAGTTTGGGCTGCTGTTACCAAGGATGGTGTTTTGTCGTATGACATATCCCGACAAACAATGACTAGAGAAAGGTATGCATCAGTTTTAAGCAATCACATAGTTCCTCATCTTTCTCAGCCTGAGATGAAAGACGTTTTTTTCCAACAGGATGGAGCTCCTCCGCATTATGCTAATGTGGCCAAAGCAGTTTTGGACCAAAATCTTCCTAACCGTTGGATAGGTCGTGGCAGCAGCTTCATGGACTGGCTCCAAAGGTCTCCAGACTTGACTGTTTGTGACTTTTTTCTGTGGGGCTTTTTGAAGGAGAAGGTTTATTGTCATAACATTGCGACAGACGATGAACTAATGAGGTTGATCGAAGAGGAACTGTTGTTGATACCTCGAGAGTTGTTCAGCAAAGCGTATGACTGTTTTCTATTTCGTTGTCATCAGTGCATTGCGATCGATAGACATCAGTTTGAATAAGGTTTATGGATCAAATAGATTTAATTTATTTATGAGTTACTTATACCTTTAATTCCCTAACGTTGTTTAGTGCTTAGTAACATCGTTAAAATTCAATAATTATGTTGTAATACTTAAGCAAATAAAACTATTTTAACGAAAAAGTACTATTTCTTTGATATCCCGCCATTTTGTCCTAATGTGTCAGAATTAACTGATACTCAGGTGTATTTCTTTTACATATGTGTATGTTAGGACTGTTGAGTTTCAGGTTTGTAGAGTGTTCGGTGCATCTAATATATTAATTCAAAAATAGGGACCTCTTCGTGGGACACCCGGTATATAACATTGTTAATAACACTCCAAAGCGTGTTCTTTGGAACATGATCGGTGCTCATTGATCACTCCTTATCTTAGTTCTCACCATGAGACTCACTGCAATAGCTCATCTTTCCTATGGAAATTCGCTGATAAATTACGCCCAAGAATAGCGTAAAAATAAATTGAGTTCAGTAGAAGATGTTACGGGGAGACTGTTAAAACCGACGGCCGATATTAGTAACATTTATTGCGACGAATCTGGCGTCTTTTAATATTCATTTTAAACAGGGACGTTGCTACAATAAATTATTGGGGGGGGGGGGGGATATCTAAAATTTCCCAACAGTTTGACCATATTTCCCAACAACTGTGGTGGGGGTTCTAACGTTCTGGGTTATGATGTGTGCAATAAACCCCAGTGGAGATGGGCACTGGAGTCTTTTTTTGGGGGTTTTTAACACTACACGTACTATACTGAGTACTTTAAGTGGTTTTAATGTTTTACAATAATTTCAACTTGTTCGTCGCATTATTGAAAAAAATTACCCATGCCTTTACCCCACCAGTTTCTTTTCCCCAATATTTCCCGCAAACTTAAAAATTTCCCAACTTTTTAAATTTAACCCCCCCCCCACCCAAAGCGACGTCCCTGGTTTTACGGCGTATACAGTTAATTTAATTGCAATTTAATGAGGTAATTGCAAAGCGTGCAGGTATTAATAGACGTTTGCTAAACTGTTGTTCAGCCAGTATATTATGGTTGCAAAACGCTTTATCATCAGATCCTATTATTCCCGTTGTGTTGTTATCATTGTTTGCTCGTGTTATCACTTAATGTTTACGGCAAAACAGCATTCCTGAACAAGGTGTTAAGACAGAACGCTGACACAATGGTAAGCCAATCTTCTATTATTATTTTACTCTCTCAACAAATCTAGAATTTGGGATTTTATATTTCAAAACCGTGTTTTTTTTTATTTTGTCTAAGACACACCATTATTTTATTGTAAGACTTGACAGTAAAGTAGGCGTGAGCTGTAAATCAGAATAAATATGAAACCGTATATATACAGGATGTTTCGCGAGGGGTTTGCTCAACTTCAAACCCCACCATCTTCATTTACTCAGCTTAGTTTACCAGACATCCGCCATTTGGTTTCTTTTACAAAATAATTCATTGACCGATTGAAACCTAACCGGTTGCATGAAGTTTAACCTAACAATTATCTATGTTGAAAAATAAACGATTTTATTCAATTATGCGTTAAAATGGTGGCTGAAAATTTCAAACCTAAACTACCCAAAACATTTTAACAAAAAAATGTCTAATCAGATTTTTTGACATCATCCGATAGTGAATTAAAAGAGCTGCAAAAAAGGTCTCATGTAATTTTTTGTTAAAATGTACATGTTTGGGGTAATTTAGGTTTGAAATTTTAAAACAGCCGCCATTTTGAAACGTATAATTTGTCAAAATCGTTTTTTTTAAATATATAATTTTTAGGTTGAACTTCATGCCAAGTTTGAACTCAATCGGTCAAATATTTATCTAGATATAAAATATATTGTAAAAAAAATACAAATTCCGGATATCTGGAAAACGAAGTTTTTCCGCACCGATGTTCATATGAACAATTTTGCTTTTTTGAGGTTCCCAATAATCTCCTGCAGTTGTGCCAACTTCTCGCGAAACACTCTGTATGTGATTAGGCCTAGAT
The DNA here is from genome assembly GCA_018207615.1 of Philaenus spumarius. Taxonomy (NCBI): domain Eukaryota; kingdom Metazoa; phylum Arthropoda; class Insecta; order Hemiptera; family Aphrophoridae; genus Philaenus; species Philaenus spumarius. The sequence goes on along the minus strand of JAGFPH010002509.1, from coordinate 144,526 downwards.
AAACCAAGAAATTATCAGCATACATGTATAATAAATATTTTAAAATTGTCTTATATTGTTTTTTACAATTTAACCGCAACTAAAAAGCTTTTACTATTTACCTGGGAAACAGAATTGGAATTACAATTAAATGTGAAAAATTTTCCTACAATTAGTTGGCAATAATTGTTTTAATAGTCTAAAATATAGGATCTCTAAATTAGATTTATTTTTCAATAATAGGCCTACAAGTTAATTAAAAAGACTTAAGTGCAGATTGTATGTGTAAGAACTATTATATGCAATATATTAGGGGCTCTGCCTCTACTCGCTTCGCTCACCAACCCCGGCGGCGATCCATGGCCAAGCCAATGCAAACAGATTATTTTATTCTCTGATATTTTCTGATATATATACCTAGTTTTGACACAAGTATTACTGTTTCCATTTAACTGTGTTTACCATCTTAGCGTTGATGTTATAATTAATTCTACACCTTTATTATAACAACATTAAACGTATGGAAACAGTAAATACTTGTATAAAAAACAAACTAATAATAAACGGCAATAAAAGATTAAAATTATATCATTAATCTTATTATAGTAACCTGAAGTCAATAGCTACCATGATGCAAATGATGATAAAACTGCAAAAAATATATCTAATTTATAATTCACTATTTTTTTGAATAAATTGTATTCTTCCAAAAATATGAAATGAAACTCTGTGGTTTTATTCCTTACATTGCATTATTTACATTGGAAAATGGTAGAAAATAAAAATAAAAAAATATACGGATTATAGAGAGAGGAAGAGAGTGAAAGTCGCATAAAGGGGACATAACGCTTTTTCATCAAGTCACGAAAATTGATAAATATCTATAATTAAAATATCCATATTAAATTACTTTAGGATTTGAAGAAAAGGCGTGATGAACTTCGTTCCTGATTGGGGTCCCACGACCGCACACATTTTTAAAAACTATTTATTACCATCACTGCAAGTATAAAACCTATTTTAAATCTCATTCAACTTGCCATAAATATACAATAATTAATTGCAGAAAGTGAACTGGTTGATCCCAGAATCGATTTCAAAAGTCAGAGGTCCTTTTGTTAATTGTTTGAAAGATTCAACTCCCGGTCATAATTATTAGTTTTATTTGTTAATAAATCTTATTAATTCAGAGGAAAATTGCAGTTCAACATTGATTTTAAGAGACAAACCAACAAACCAATAAACCATCAAATATGTTTGATTCCTTCGCTCTTATCCCTTATAGCAGCGCTCATTGTAGCTTTGATCTCCCTTCCACTATGCGATATTCTATTGAATTGAAGTGCGTGTGTTTTTATATTCGTCGCTTTTCTCTTTCCACTTATCGTCGCTCCACTATGCGGTTACCCTTAACGAAGGTGTGAGGTTATGCTCAATATGTTTAGTGATTACGTACATCGTATTTTGAAAATATGAAATGTTGATTTAAACGATCGTATATTGTCGATCAGCTTCTCAAATTCATGTTAATATTGTTTCAGATGTCGGGAGGCAGTTTGGAGGTGCAAGAAACGGGCAGGGCTCTGAAGGTGCAAACAGAGACCCCACACCTGGTGAGCCTCGGGGGTGGGCGCCTGAGTACTGCGGTCACACTGCATCCACTACCTGAAGGTAACCGTTACACTTTGCTTCGACTTTATTCCATCGACAATTCATTAAATATGCAAATATGCTTATATGAAATTGTGTACTTAATCTTTAGCGTTGAGCTTGGGGACTTTAACGGTGGTATGTAAGAGGCGTAATCAATATTGATTTTCAACATGCTCTTATTAAAAGCGTGTTTTTGTGAAGTCTGCATTTTGTTCGTTTAACTTTCGCATCAGCCATCTTGCCAATCGTTTTTTAATACTAAACTTATTATCATTATAGTGTCTGTTTCTAGTAGGCCTATTGAAAATGACAGGTATAAAAATAACATAGCCTACGATTAGTAATACATTTTATAGGTTTCGCATTTCTTAAACACACGAAGTTTCCTTCTTGTATTCCACCAATTTTTATTGCAATTTTTAGAAATAGTGTAAAGGAGGTAGTTTTTTAGTAAAATGTTTAAGAATAAATAATTTCGGACGCCCTTAAATATACACCTTTACTTAACATGCCAGGATACTAAAATATTTATTTGATACTAAACTACACCCTCTCTCCATATTCATAGAAGAATAACAATTCGATCACGCAGCTGAACCGATGACGTGAGTTTTGATAGAATTTCCGTAATTAAGTTTGTAGGGTTTCAACAAAATATTTGGGAAATTGGTACAATCACGAAGGCGCTGAATAGCTGCCTATGGGTAGAATTTGTTTGCACCTCAGCTCCGGCTAAGACAACTTGCTTTGCGAGTTTGTACCTCGACCTTCGAGCTCGGTTTATGGACTGCTTCGATTCGCTCGCAACGGACAAACTCTTTTGCATCCCGGGTGTCGGCCTCGGAACAGAATCCCTAACGTGGATTTTTAATCTTGTACATTTATTGACTTTTACGTTTTGATTGATTTTGAGGGATAACCAGACTGGCTATACCAGGTGTCTTAAAAGTCCCCCCCCCTTTAACTTTTGTGTTTGTTAAAACAAACAAATATCCTTTGGGGAACGATACTAACTTAGCCCAAAGTATCTTTTGAAGCAATCGGAAATTTTGAGTGTCCCCTAAAAATGGGGGATTTTGGGGGCAACTCAAAATTTTTAAATGGGAAGTATGGTCATGTGATACCTCATTTTAAAGGTATATTTAAGACTAGGAAAATGACATGAGTACAAAATATCTAAAAAGAAATAAATTTAAAAACGTGCTTATGGTTGTTGTGTTCTCGTCTAAACTCGTTGCTTTTCTAAGTCGCTCGGACGAAAAAATAAATATATTAGATTATTCTGCACATTTTGTTTGTTTATGAACTATAGCCCGACTGGTTCCCCCATAATCAATCGAAACGTAAAATATCAACAAAAAAAATTGCCGGTTCAAATCCTTGTGGGGATTTTATCCCCGCCACCAGTTTTTGATTCAAAGCAACGGCCGGATTGAGCTACGCAGTCCATACATAATCTGAGGCCGCAAGATTGAGGAGCTTGCGAGCGGAACTAATAAGCGCGTGAGACGGGGCTTGAGTGCAAAAAAAATCTACTATTATATTTTGTACGCGTGGCGTCTTCGTGAGGAGACCGATTTTCCAAATAGTCGGTTGAAACCTCAAAAAATATAAACTTAAATTTTTGAAATTCACTCAACTCACGTCAGCGGTTCAGTTTAACCTGTTTTATTGTATTGTATTGAAGTGACACGGATAAAGTAAAGTATGGTAGAGCAAGGTCAGATAACACACTGTAGCAGTTTGTCTTGGGAAGATCTATTCTAGTGTGTGATGGTCATTTCCTTGCAATGTTTCGCTGCTTGGTCACTTTCACAGTCAGTAGTGTTCGCGAGCTCGCACCTGATTAGTGAGTAGCCTACTTTGTTAATGAGTTTGTAGTTTGTATTGTTTAGAGATTTAGTCATTAAGTGGTTTAATTGATAATTAATTGTTAATGATCATTGAATAATGTTTTAGACATGTCTTCAGTGAATGTCGTGTAAACGTGAATTTTATTTTTGTTTCTGAATCTGTCGTCGACATCAGATCTTCAAAGTTTTTGGGGTTAATTATATATATATTTTATAGAACTGTTGTGAATACCTTTTAATGTAAAAATGTGGGTTTCTTTGATGCTTGAAATGTGTGTGGGGAATAAAATGTAGACAAATCTTTAAAACCAAATATAATTTCGATTATACATTTTTAACATTTAGTGTCCCACAAACGCTAAATATTTAATGCATTTTTTTTAATATTAGAAAATTATTACGCTACTCGTTAATTTTTACACATTATAAAAAAATATTATCTATAGGCTACATACAAATAAAATAGAAGTGTCTGTCTGTGATTTCAATATATAAGCTTTTTCCTAAGCTCATGTGGTTATTTACAAATTACCAAAACCTAAACACACTTTTATACATTTTTTGTCTGTCTGTCTGTTTGTTGGTCCGGACTAATCTCCGGAATGGCCGAACCGATTTTGATGAAACTTTCATTAACATGTAGAGGACTGTTCAGAGAATATTTTAGGCTACTTTTTATTCCGAAAATAATTAAAATTCCTGTTAAAAAAATTGAAAAAATGTAAAAATTATGGGCAAAATTAGAGATTTTGTGGTCAAATGTTGGTGATATTGCGTGTCTATTTCGATCTTTGTGTACAGTAATACATTATGTACAGGTTACAGCTACTCCCCAAGTGCCTCCCAACTTAGTGCCTTTGTCCTAATCAATCATTTCAATACACTTCCTATTAAAAAATTGAAGAAAAATGTAAAAATTATGAACAAAATTAGAGATTTTGTGGTTTGCATTGGCATCACCATATGTGACCGCAGGGGTTGGCTAGCGGAGCGAACAGGGGCAGAGCCCCTAGTCTCTATATATAGAAATGAATGATTGATTCTTTGTCCTCTATAGACTCAAACACTATTCCACCGATTTTACTAAAAAAATCACAGTTTATCCATTTTATTACCGGTAGGGTTTAGACGTTACAATTGCTACAGTCCAAGTGGTCGAAATAGGTTGCTACTCTTATATTTTATACTTATAAATTATACTAACTTCCTACAAGGTATAAACCTAAAATTGTGTAACATTATTCTTAAGTGATATAAAAACCATTTGCAATTTTATTACTTTGATCAAAGGGATGTAATGGAATAACTACCCTTAAAATTAGATAATAAATCATACACTTACTTTTTTCTATATGATGAAAAACTTATTTCACTAGAAATTTCAAAATTTACACATATTAGTACCAGGATAGTTTAGAGAATATGGTGACTACAATCAAAGAGATTAAAATGGGGTTGCTAACTATACAATACATAAAATTGCACTAATTTCCTTCAAGCCATAAACCTAAAATTGTGTAATATTATTCTTAAGTGATACAGAAGACAGTTTGCCTATTAATTTATAACTAGTATCGCCTAGTAGTCGAAACTCGGCCAATTTCGTTTGTAATGTAACGTAGTTCAACTTGTTTCACTTAATTAATTGGAATATGCTATAAGTGTGGAAATTCTTCGTTTCTGGACACATTTCTATATTCATTGCCAAAGCAACCAACTGCATAAAATAACAGATAAAACTTCCGATTCGGATAACCAGCTTAGAAACACAATTTGAGGTTAGGTATAGTTTATTTTATTTTAATTGTCTTTATTGCAATATTTTTTTGTTTCTGCACATCTATGGCACAGTACCTTTCGAATTATATAAGTTTCATTCTTTCCCCTCTATGACAAATACTAAAAATAAACGGAACCAGGAACTGGCACATACTTTCTCGCAAACATATTTACATTATTAAACAGATTCACTGTGACTTCATAATTGTAGGAGATTAACTAATAAATATTATTATTATTATTAACTAGAGAGAAAACTATTTGATCGATTTCGAACAAATTTGCACCAAACACGTCAATTAGGCCTGTAAAGATGCACGAAAAAAGGCTTTGAAAATTTTTGAAAAACAATCCCCTTTATGGCCAAAAAACCCCCAAAAATCAGTTATTATTATTATTATTAGTAAACGAGAATTTTTGGAAAGATGCAGTTTTTTTGCATATGGTAGGGCACATTAAAGGCTACAAATAAAAAAATTTGATCAACATTTTTTATAAAAAAATAATAACAGATTTTTTGGCGTTTTTTTGCCAAAAAGAGGGTTGTTTTTCAAAATGTTTCAAAATCGTTTTTCGTGCATCTATACAGGCCTACTTGACAAGTCTGCTGCAAATTTGTTTGAAATCGATGGAATAGTTTTCGCTCTAGCTTTGTGTACATACAGACATACATACAGACATTTTGTAAAACCCACTTTTTTGGACTCAGGGGGTCACAAAACGCACATTTCCACAAAAATCTCAACATCGATTTTTTTTGCGATCACTATACTTTCTCTATACTATAGTATAGTGAGAATGTAAAAGGTATTACAAATTTCAGTGTTCACGTGTTAATATAATGATACTAATTTAGTAATACTTTAAGTTCATTGTTTGTTACTCGCTGTTTACGGTTATCATTGTAATAAAACCGAACCGAATGAAAAAATATAAAACTGAAATTGTAAATAAAATTACTGATCCCTAATTTTCGGATTATGGACTGCTTTGCTTCGCTCGCAGCGGACCCCGCCGGTCGTCGGCCTCGGACGAGAAGCTCCCACCGCCGTAAAATTCCCCACTTGAATTTCAACCTGGTATTTTATGTTTTCATGGATTTTGGGGGAACCAGACGGGCTATAAGGTCGTGTAATAAAACAAAATGTGCACAATAATCATAATCTCATATAGTTAATTTGTTCGATAAAACAAAAAAAGTTTACGAAAAATTAAATTTTACTGTTGGTCAAAAAGCGATCTTCCGGTTGTTGGATTTTTTGGCTAACGAACTCGTCCGAGTGACTTAGAAAACCAAAGTGTGTTCCAAATTCGAACCATGGCCGTTAAGAGTCCGAAAACATATATACAGAACGCAAGACACCCCCAAAACGTCCGAGGATTATGATCGGTGCTCATTTATTACTCCCAACCTTTAAGGGCCACTGCAATAGCTCATCTTCTTATGGAAACTCCCTAATAAGGTGTTTGCAATATTTAAATACTGTGAACACAATATGTTATAGTCGTTATATAGTTGCTAATTAAATATATAGATTGTTGTAATCTTTCTTCACTACTATAATCGTTAAGAAATGCATACATTAAAAAAACAATGAATGAAGTGTGTAAAACAGTTGTAGAGTGGCAAAAAAACGTGTAATTACTAACAAGGCGAGGCGGTAGTGAGTATGCATATGAAATGATAGTGGGCAGCGATATAGGTTAGGTTGTGGAAATGATATTCTATCCGATAAATTCAATATTATGTTTAACGTTTGGTACGGAGTTTACGAGACTTCCTTGGCCTACTTAGCTGTTTCGTTACATATAATAGCCGTAATGAAGTATTTATGATTTATTATGACGTAGGTGTTATGTTTATTATTTGGTATGCTCTTGCACATTAAGGGTCTGCTGTAGTGGCGGCCATCTTGGATTTTTCCCCCCCATAAAAGCAATGTTAAGTTTCAAACCATTTATTTCGTTTATTTTTTATCATACAATGGTTTGCTCATTCTAAGCACAGTCACAATACCTATCCGTTTTGCGTTTCACATAAAAATTGTTTTTTTCATTTATCGCGTAATTGACATTTTGAAGTACCAATTTTGAACTTTTTTTTTTAGACAATAAAAAATGTATAATTAAAAGTGAAACGCAACCCGGATCCGCAATTTTATAAAGAATATTCAGTGGTTTTTTCAGCACTCAATTACAAAAGATGAATTTATAAAATGGTTTGAAATGAGGCAATGTCAAAGCGCTCAGCTGCAAGAAATTGCACTGTTTAGATACCGCTATAGGGTGAAGCGCTGGAGTCACCTTCTCTTTGGCAGGATCAGAGAGAACAATTATTATATTCAATTTAAGGTTTGTTAATACAGAGTGTTCATAAAGTCTCTTCATTACCTCATTTTTGTTACTGAAAATAAGTTAACAATACTTAGTATACATCTTGTGTTTCCGGTTGCTTTCTCGTTTACTGGAGCAGACCCTTAACGAAAGAATTCAAAGGCAGCTGATTGTTTTGTTACTTTAACCCTTTGCCTACTAGCGCCTGTCGCGACGACACTACCCAAAAGAGCCAACGCTTTTGTTGGTATGTTTGAGTGTTTAAGGGTCTGCTGTAGTAGCGGCCATCTTGGATTTTATCCCGTAAGAGCAGCGTTAAATTTAAAACCATTTATTTCGTTATTTTTTATCATAAAACTGTTTGCAAGGTCTAGTTTTAACCACAATCATAATACGCATCCGTTTTGTGTATCACATTTTTAAAAGTTGCGTTCATTTGTTACGCAATTGACATTTATTAAGTACAGTACAAAACTTTAACTTTTTCCCTTACACAGTAAACAATTTATAATTAAAAGTGAATCGCAAACAGGATTCGCAATTTTATAAGGAATATTCAATTTTTCCTCACTCAATTACAAAAGATGGATTTGTAAAATGGTTTTAAATGAGGCTATGTTAAAGCGCTCAGCTGCAAGAAACTGCACTGTTTGGATACGGCTATAGGGTGAAGCGCTGGTGTCTCCGGTTGCTTTCTCTTTTGCTGGCGCAGAGCCTTAGCACTACTTATTATATTCAATTAAAACAGGTTTGCTAATACACTGACACTCTGCCACTTGGAGTGCTGCGGTCAACTCGGAAATATTTTTCACTCCTGCCGAGCCTTAAATTACATCATACAAACAAACCAGAAATAATCTAGACGACAACGTATTCAGTCATTCAAAACCAAGACTTGAAGGAAGCGGTCATGTTATCAACTACCAAGAATGATTGCGTCGGCATTAACGCACTTCTTTGAATTTCGTTCCATTATCAATGTCTCCGAAGTTAAATGTCAAGTCTGCATTATTGTTTTAAGGGTCTGCAGTACATAAAATAAATTTCGAAGTTGACTCTACCGCTCCTTTCCTACGAGGCAGATTTGTGAACTACCAAGCAGTCGAAGCAATATTCCGCGCGCCGCTTCACAAAAATAGTCCAAACGCACAGCGCATGCGTAACATTTTACCTTGTGTCTGTCTCCGAATCTCCCCTCCCCGTCTGAAATAGCCGAGTAGCAAAGTTTTCGTCAGCGATATTTAATCAACAAGTGGGTATATTTTGTATTTAATTTTACCGCAGACATGATATTGAATACTAAATGAACATAGGCCTAATAGTTTCTTGTCTTGTTTTGTAACTTTATTTAGGGATAGTAAACAATTTAGGACATTTTGAACAATCTAATTTCTAAACAACTGAAATGTCTCAAGACGCAAAATTTCTTCTTTTAAAAAATCTGATTTTTTTTCTTTGGATTATAGGAATGCATTGGCCTCACTCAATTATACTCGGAATAAAGTAGTGTACATAGTTCTACGTTTATGTAGGCCTATTTATTTATTATCATAACAGATTTCGCATAGTTTTACAAGAAAGTAAATAATGTTTATATGGTACAAATTCAACAATTTAAGTATGTAATTGTATGTACTTTTGTTGTATTGATTCAACGAAATACGACACGATAAATTTAAACATCTCCAAGAACAATCACCCCCATGTACAAACACTCAGAAATACTTAAAGCTTATGTTAATTAAATTTAATTATAAATTCCAAGGTTGTAATATTTTTAAAACTAAATCTATTTTTTAGATAATATTAATTAAACAGATATATAAATAAGTCATAGTACAATTTGTGTTTTTTTTCAATATGCTATAATCAACAAAATGTATTACAGAACATAAATTTCTTTAAAAATACAAATATTTTATATTTTAAAAACCTGTGTACATTTGGGGGGGGGGGGGGGCTTGCTTCCGGGCTGGTTGTGTCCCCCGGTTTTCTACGGAAATGATTTGGTCACCTTAGGCTAGGTATTGAAATGTCAGTCTGACATCCAGGCATTGATTTAATCAGGTTATTACTCTTATGAAATAGAAAAACTAAACACAACTGAACACAAACAGGAACAATCTTATTTTCCGATCATTACAGTAAATAAAAAAATGTAGACTAATAATAAAAATAAATAAAAGATATTTCAAAAGTAGTACACAATTTGATTACACACGTAAGGAAAATTTAAAATCTATAAATACTCAATTTTTCAATGTTACAGTTCTATAAAAATATGAATGTTTAATTACAATATTAAAACTTAATAAGTTTTTTATAATAAATATGTTTATACAAACTAATAAAACAAATTAAAGTTAATCAAACCAAATATTGTATACAAACAAATTTTAAATCAACAATAAGGAAAAATATACCTTGCAAAAATAATTTATTTACATCATTATATATTACTTTTTATTATACTATTTATATCTAACTTAAATTTCTTACAAATTTATTTTGAAGCAAACTGAAAGGGAAAGAATTATACCAGCTGTACCCTCAACGTTTTTAGGTGCTCAATGGCAGTTATTTATTGCTTTGTCTTTGTTTACTGTGTTTATCTAACTAAAAGTAATTGCCACATCTTAGCCTAGTTCAAAGATGGAAATTCAACACTCAATTAATTATTATTAAAGTATCTTGAATAAATTTAGAAAAAACTTAAATCAGGAAAGTAGGCGATCACACACACAAAGCGAACAGTTTTGGAAAGGAGCAGGATCGACATTTCTGCTGATATTCCTGACCTTGACGTAAAGTCTTTGGATGTCTACAATATTATTAGGATCTGCCGAACATCATTTCCTGGAATACTTTGTTAGGAATGCCGATCAACATCCGCTCTATAAAACGGAATGATACCAAGTTTAGTTATATTATATTCAGAAATTATAAAAACTTGTTTGATATACCTTGACTGTAAACGTTTAGAAAGACTAGTGGCTAAACTCGCGGTCATGAAATTAGGCGGGTGAGAATTGCGGTGTTGCCAGATTCTCTAGTCAATCTGAAAACTAGTCAAACGACGGAAGGTCGAGATTCGCCTACCTCCACGCACCAACTGGCAACACTACCATTGCATGTACCCGTTTATTATTTAAATGTACCCTACGTTTCTTATTCCCACATGGTATGCGGTAGTTCGCTTTGTAAAAGTACTAGGGGAGACCCCTGCGTGCTCCGCACGCCAACCCCCAATGGGACCTTCTACAAACATATCTTATGTTTCATTTATAATAAAGGTGTACGATTAATAATAACCTCAAAACTATAATTGTAAATAATGATAAATGTTCAAATCAAATTATTTCTTATATTTGATAACGGCAGTTATAATAATGGTTAAAAGAACCAGCAAGGCTCAGGTCTACACTTTAAAACCCTAACCTAAAAGCTAGAAATACAAAAATAATTGCTTAAAATTTTGAAATCAGCTGTCAATGGAAATATTGGCGCTAACAGCTATATTATCTGTTATTTTATTCAATTGGTTGCTATGGTAATAAATGTAAATACATGTGTTGGTTTATCATTCTAGGCCTAACCTAAGAATTTTTTCCGAATAAATTTACAAATATTGAAATAAAAAAGGTTTTGATCGAAACGAATTATAGCCTAATATGTTACTCAGAGATAGTGTAGCTTTTTATTAGTAAAACTATTTTTTCAATCGGTTCACTAGTGCCAGAGATTACGCCCTGCATACAAACAAACAAATAAACAAACAAACAAAAAAAACTTTACCTCTTTATAATATTAGTGTAGATTAATTAAAAAGCATTGTTGGAATTGTATTACGGTAAGAAAAATAAACGGTACCAGGAACTGGCACATACTTTCTCACAAATACATTTAAATTACTAAACAGATTCACTGTGACTTGTAGGGTGGGGTAGGAGTGTTTTTTTATTAAAGTTGGAGATTAACTAATAAATATTATTATTATTATTACTATTATCTAGAGAGAAAACTATTCGATCGATTTCGAAAAAATTTGCACCAAACACGTCAATTAGGTCTTCATAGATGCACGTAAAATGGTTTTGAATTTTTTTTTAAAACAACCCGCTTTATGGCCAAAAAACCCCCCAAAACAGTTATTATTATTATTATTAGCTAAACGAGAATTTTTAGAAAGATGCTGGTTTTTAATATGGTAGGGCACATTAAAGGCTACAAATAAGCAAAATTTTATCAAAATCGTTAGAGCCGTTTTTTTATAAAAAAATAATAACTGTATTTTTGGGGGTTTTTTGGCCAAAAAGGGGGTTGTTTTTCAAAATTGTTCAAAACCCTTTTTCGTGCATCTATACAGGCGTACTGGACATGTCTGGTGCAAATTTGGTTGAAATCGATCGAATAGTTTTCTCTCTAGCTTTGTCTACATACAGACATACATACAGACATACATACATACATACAGACATACATACAGACATACATACAGACATACATACAGACATACAGACAGACATTTTGTAAAAACCACTTTTTTGGACTCAGGGGATATTTCCACCAAAACGGATATTTCCACAAAAATCTCAACATCGATCGAGCCGTTTTTTTATAAAAAAATAATAATTGATTTTTTGGGGGTTGTTTGGCCAAAACAGGGGTTGTTTTAAAAAAAAAAATTTAAAACCCTTTTTCGTGCATCTTTACAAGCCTACTGGTCATGTCTGGTGCAAATTTGGTTAAAATCGATCAAATAGTTTTCTCTCTAGCTTTGTATACTTTTATTAAAGTTGGAGATTGACTAATAAATATTATTATTATTATCTAGAGAGAAAACTATTCGATCGATTTCGAACAAATTTGCACCAAACACGTCAATTAGGTCTTTATAGATGCACGTAAAAAGGTTTTGAAATTTTTTTTAAAACAACCCCCTTTATGGCCAAAAAAAACCCAAAAAATCAGTTATTATTATTATTATTAGCTAAACGAGAATTTTTAGAAAGATGCGGGTTTTTGCATAGGGTAGGGCACATTAAAGGCTACAAATAAGCCAAACTTTATCAAAATCGTTAGAGCCGTTTTTTTATAAAAAAATAATAACAGATTTTTTGGAGGTTTTTTGGCCAAAAAGGGGGTTGTTTTTCAAAATTTTTCAAAACCCTTTTTCGTGCATCTATACAGGCCTACTTGACATGTCTGGTGCAAATTTGGTTGAAATCGATCGAATAGTTTTCTCTCTAGCTTTGTATACATACAGACATACATACATACATACATACATACATACATACAGACATACATACATACATACAGAAATACATAAAGACAGACATTTTGTAAAAACCACTTTTTTTGTACTCAGGGGGTCCCAAAACGGATATTTCCACAAAAATTTCAACATCGATTTTTTTTGCGATCACTATACTTTCTCTATACTATAGTGAGAAAGTAAAAAAATCATGGTATTACAATCATCATACAATAATTATGTAAAGGAAATGCAAATGATCCTGATGATGATGATTTTTTTTTAATGATGATGATTAAAATTATTTGTTTTTTACTCTTGATTATAAAATAGCAACTTGCAACATTGCGTAAGGCTACGGCTACGGTTTTCGTTGAGCGCCCACGTGTCTTTGTTCTTGATTCATACAGTTCTGCATTTTACAACTAAACTAAAAATCTCATAAACATTTTTATTCATACGCTTTTCTACAACTTTGCAGCAGACGAAATCTTGCTGACCAAAAAAAAAAACAAAAAAATGGTTGGTGAAAAATTCAATAGGCCTACACAGCGGTTTTAAATTAAATTACCATTTAGGTTTTTATTCTTCTGTTAATTATTTGCTGCCGTTTAAAAAATAAAAAAGTCATACAATTGGAATCAGTAGAATTTTCAGAAGGCAGTGGTATAATTTTATTTCACATTGCTATGTAGACAGATTCACAAGCACGAGAGAAAAAACTACTATTGAGCTTCAAAACCTTTACTTGACGTGTGTAAGTAGTAGAAATAACTACAGGACGAGTTGGCAACACCGACATTTCTCTCACCTGCCTAATTTCATGGCCCCGAGAAAAGTACCAATAAACTATAACCCCTAGTACTGAACTTGGTCGGATATTTCATGAATGTACTTACGGGGATTCAATCAGAAATCAGTATTTTGAAATAAGTTTTAATTTGTATCATCAACAGTAGGTTTTCAATTACATTATTTTTTGTATGTAATAATATTTCTTTAAAGAAATATATTTCAGAACAGTTTGCAAGTTAAGGATACTTTCATAAGTTACGTGTTTTTTTCGTTGAATAATTTAAATTCGATAACTTTTGAGTTGTAATATTGCAGACAATATTGAAAGTAGTGCCTTTTATCTGTAAAAGTTATATTCATACGCAACTGAGTAGTTCTTATATGATCCGCGCGAGAGCGACACCGTACGTCTAGGTACATTACTTCCTTTGAACACTTGTATCTGCTTTAATTTATAAGTTAGAAAATTCATTTTTTTCTACCAGATAGAAGATAAAATAACGGATGTTTTCCTTTTTTGAAAATTT
>JAGFPH010002509.1:103230-124957 GCA_018207615.1 Philaenus spumarius | reverse complement strand
GTTTCCCGAATCCTAAATAGGATTCTATTTGATCTACATCCTCAGATCAAGTTAAAAACGTGAAATCATTTCGTTTTTACAGGTTCATTCAGGAAGAAACGGAGAAATTGTCAGAACGTGTTCTACTAATGAAAATAAAGAAAACAGTTCATATAAACATAATTTCGTAAATGCTTCGTTTTCCAGTTGTCCACTACTTTTTTAAACAAAATACTTAATATCTTTGTATGTAGGAAATATATTGAACGCAAATTTTTTATACATACTGCATTTGATAAGACCTCTTTTGCCTATGTACACAAAATCAAAGCTTTTTCTTATATTTTCAAAATGGCGGCTAAATTTTGAAATGTAAAATAGCTAGACAACCTCTAATTTTACAAACAGTACCAGGAGACCGAGCTAAAGCTCGATTATAAGCAGGGCTATGATTTCAATAATTATTGAATTATAATAATTATGTTTAGGTTAGGCCTATAACATTAAACAACTAAATAAAGGGTATGTTTATTTAGCAGAAGTATTCGTTGCCATGGTAACTATAAATAGATACAACATTAGGCTTACCTCTAATAAAATACAGTTTAAAAGAAAACAGATGATTATTGTAATGGCATTGAAAATATTTGCATCAGCTGTGCTTCGTTTAAAAGAAAACAGATGATTATTGTAATGACATTGAAAACATTTGCATCAGCTGTGCTTTGTATTGTTTAAAATGGACAAATTTCACTTTTTAATTTAATAAAAAGACGTAGAAAACGAATTTTCCCAGACTGGTGACCATTTCCAATCGATTTCTCGTGGCCAAAAGCCCCATATAAAATCAAAAAATCAAAAATCCTTAGACGGAGATTCCAGATCCATTTAGCAGACAGACAATTATCTCTCGCTTTAGAAGATAAGATATTTCAAGAAACAAAAAATTTCCTTGTAAATTTAGCGGTATAACTCGAGATATTTTACATTAAAAATTTTAAACTGCCGCCATTTTGAAAATATATGAATAAACGTATTGGTTTTTGTACATGGGTAAAAGTGTCATACCAAATATGTGTCCATAATTTGCGTTCGATATATTTTCTACATCCTAAAACATTAAGGATTTTGTAAAAAAATCTAAATGGTGGATAACTGGAAACCAAGCATTTCCGAACCTATGGTTTGTATGAAATGTTTTCATTATTTTTACTAGTAGAACGCGTCCTGAAAGATTCTCCGTTTCTTTCTGAATCATCTTGTTTTAAGTTCATATTGCGGTTTACCACAAGGTTGGGGAAATTGTCTGCTATTGTTTATTGTTATTTCTCTCCTAACGTGGGATGCCAAACTGCGAAGCCGTTTACAACACCAATTCCTTTTGTTGTTTTCACAATTTGTCTGATTCGACTTGACTATGATCTACGGAAAATCCCAACAACTAACTACATCTCAACCGCCATACTGAATGTTTCCTTTAACACATAAATATTTTTAGTAAATGAGAGCAATGTTTGTCCTAGAAGTAAACATTCTTAGAGTAAGTAAACGTTCGAGTGGAACCCACTTAAACATGTCAGTTCCGACATTCTGTTAAGATGGATGGAGCCGTCGCTTTGAGAGTTGTGGAGCGCCGTTTTATTTAGTACGGGTCCGTCGGTTTGTTAATTAGGTCCGATCGTTCGGTCGTATAGTATACCCGTGTTTGGGATAATTTCAAAAAGTAAAAGTGTGAGTTAAAGAATGTTTGCTTGATTGTAGAGAGGATACAATTTTGGAAGATATGTTTAGAGGTAATGTGTGTTCCTTCGAAATTTGTGGTGGGATTTTGTTTGTAGAAATTTTACTTTGATGTTTTTATCAGTTTTTTTGTGTGTTTTTATAAGTTTCTATTTGTGTTTTGAAAGTTTTTATAAGTTTTATTTGTGTTTTGAATGTTTTTATAAGTTTCTTTTGGTATTTTGGGTGTTTTATAAGTTTCTTTATGTTTTTCTAAGTTCCTTTGGGTTTGAGTTTGGTGTTTTTATAAGTTGTTTTGGATGTTTTTATAAGTTTCTTTCTGTGTTTTGGATGATTTAATAAGTTTTTTGGGGTATTTTAGGTGTTTTTATAAGTTTATTTGGATGTTTTTATAAGTTTTTTTTGATGTTTTTTCTAAATTGCTTTTGGTGTTTCGGGTTGGGTGTTTTTGTAAGTTCTTTTGGATATTTTTATAAGTTTTTATTTGTGTTTTGGATATTTTTATAAAAGTTTCTTTGTCCAGTTAATACTACTCGTTCCCTATGCTACGTGTTAACACAGTACACGCGGCGCATGCGCGTAGGCTGTCTATGACGGAGAGAGTAGAAATTATTCTCCCTCTCTTTCTTCTCAACTGCCGGTTGGAGTCGGAGAAGGGGAACCGTTTCAATTATCGTCTCGACCAGGCCAACTCGTGCAACCGTGGCTACGTATCCACACAGTACGCGCTGCTGTTGAAGTCGAAGGGGAAGCGTTTAGCTTTCCGTCTGATCCAGGCCAATTTGTCCTACCACTACTAAACAAGTTTCACTTCAAAACTATATAGAGTTCATACTTTTGTGAAAAGAGATTAAACAAAGTTTTCCCGTTATAAGAATAATTTGCCAAAAGACAAAGCATCTAGGTTTTCGTGTTGTTTCAAATTAGTCCAAACAATGCAACGCGTTAATCCGAAACAGCCTTACAACACTTTGTTCTAGAGTTTTGCCCTGCTTCAGTACATTGTTTAATAAACACAATTGCGCAGTTTCTCTGACTTAATTGTACCTAATTAACCAAGATATGCGAAGATAAATCATATCCAGCTTTGCGACACGTACGTGATTCCAAACATGCGTTCTGTATAACAGAAGCGAGTATAATTAATGCGAGATCATGTAAGCATGTGCCTGCGAGGAGAGAAGGGAAGGCAGGTGTTTATATGCTTCCTTTGCAAGATCGTGTGTGCATTGGTTTTATTCCGGCGTGATGTCATTGTTATTATTAGCGTGTATAGACGTGTTAGGAAGGAATAATATCGTCACAAGAACTAATAAGGGCGTTGATATATCACACGCCTGCGTTGTGCAATTTCACTTCCTCTTGTACAACAGATAGAGAAGGCTGTGAAATGCGTTTTTGGGTGCGCATATTTTCCGATTTAAATTTGATTATTTCTTTGCGTTTCTGTTAACGTGTAATGAATCGTTTTTAACATATATATGACCAAACATTATGACGAGACTTGGAGCTTTCCTGTTAACCCCTCTATCTGGCAGAGAGTACCTTTTTCTCTTTTAAAGCGCCACCCCACTGGTATAAAGTACCCCAGATACTCATTTAACAAGCTATGTAACAAAAATCTAACTATGTATCTAGAAAATCATAGTTAAAGTCATATTCTATTTTAATATCATTGAATTCAGGATATTCTAAAGATTAACTTGGTTTATATTGTATTAGATTATGGCACATAATAATCGCGTAAAAATATACAAATCATGAAAAACATTTCGGAATGACTTAAAGTTTGTAAGCCTATTATTTCTTCTCCCAAAAACTTTTGTTTACATAATGGTATTTTACATTTTGATCGACTTAGGGGAAACCCAGCGAGCTATAAGGCCGTGTAAAGAACAAAATGTGCAGAATAATATCCTGCATTTATTTTTTTAGATAGAATACCAAAGCAATTTCATTCTAGTACGAAAAATCTCAAAAAATAGTTTCTTCCGGTCAAAATACGTGCCTCCGATTGTTGGATTTTTTGGTTAACGAACTCGTCCAAGACGTAGACAATCAACGTGTGTACCAAATTTGGACCAATTGGACTTAAAATGCGGCCGTTAGATTGTGAACATATACAGCCCATGTATATACAATTTCGAATGACACTCAAAAATGCTCCTGGGGACCATGATCGGTGCTCATTTACTGCTCCCGGCCTTAAGTCTTACCATAAGAGTTACTGCAATAGCTCATTTTTCTTATGGAAATTCAAGGTATTTGTAAATTTTTGAAATGTTGTACTGTAGTTTTTATTGAAAGTGCCTAAATGTATAGCCAGGTGTGTATTAAACACCTCTGAAGGCTTACCTCCTAACAGAGACGTCAAATTAAAGGTTTCATAGTATTTAACCCTAGAATCATAATCATATTTTGGCTATGACACTAATCATAATAATTCGTCTGTGAGACTACCAATGTTTGAAAAATTGTAAAATAAATGAATTTCGTTAATAGCTTTATTTTTACAGCGTTAAAATGTAGCAAAAGCTATCATTTTGAGATGTTTTTGTATCCTAAATTTACTTTTAAGAATATTTTATGCCATTTCCACCTAAAAGCTATTCCAAAAGTCTGGTCTGTGTTTTCTCATTTAAATTCTTTTAATTTTTATTTTTTAAACTTGATTTGAGCAGTTTTAGTTTGAAGTACAAGAATATCCAATTTATTTTACCAAAGTTTTAATTCAAAATTACAAAAAATACATTTTGTGTGATGTTAATAACAACGTAAAAGTGCACTAACCCTAATCCTAATCATCGTCTCACAGACTACGACATGAAAACAAAACGATATAACTTCAAAATACAAGACCATTCCACGTTGAATTGCGGCAGGGCACTTGACAGGTAGCAAGGGGCCTGATTAGAATGGGGGCTAGACCATGCCTCCTGTATTCCAACATAGCAAACGACAAATATCGGTGAACATGCGTCTTCTGTCGGACGAGTAATTATGACTCTAGGGTTAAAAGACGCGTTTAAATAGCAATGGTATCAAATGTTTTGTTGTTACCCTGTTTCTCTTGTTAGTAGAGGTACTGTCAGCAGATGACTTGAATGCATGCGTATGGAATGCGGCCAATGCTATTGGCTAGAGCAGCCTTGTCGCCAAGCTTCGCCAATAGTAGCGTCCCAGATACCTTATAAAGGTACCTTTATAAGGTATCTGGGGTAGCGTGGTTGTCATAGTGACGGCAGCCCCTACCACTAGTTAGTGCTGTGGTGGGAGAACTCTTTCCCGCACCCCGCTGCCCCCTCGGATGCATTCAAGTCATCTGCTGACAGTAGGTACCATAAAAGAAGTTTAAATTTCGCGTTGTAACCAAGTATGTACTCAAATGAAACTTATTGGGGTTTTATCTGAAAAAATATATTTCGTAGATTATTCTGCACGTTTGGTTTTTTTATACAACCTTATAGCACGCCTAGTTCTCCTGAAATCGTTCAAAACGTAAAATAACGTAAAAGTACCCTGTATTGTTTATCTCGCGAAGCGAAGCAGCCGCCATAATCCGAGACCGCAAGGGCAAACAAGTGAACAGAACGATGCAGCGCGCGAGCTGGGGTATGGTGCCTATTTTAGAACAAATTCTACTAATATATTTCGTACACAGAGGACCCTCGTGAGTAGACGGATTTCCCAAATAGTTGGTTGAAACCCTAAAACAAATAAATTCAGTTTCGGAAATTCGCTCAACTCACGTCAGCGTCGCAGCTGCGTAATCGAATTATTGTTTACTTGAACACAACAATTACTAATTTAAACATTTAACTGATTTCAGTAATATAATTTTTTAATTGACTTTCAGAACTAACTGCACTTTACAATAAATTACTCCAATTCATCGCCTAGACCCTTCATCTAGGCGGTATTAAATCTTGTGTTATGCGTAAACTAGTCAGTAGGCTATGTACTTTGGACTCATCAAGGAAAGTTACTGCTTCCTCTAATTATCGCGTTACATAACACTTTAGTGTAATTAAAATAATTAATGTTTATTGCAAGTAGCAGCAGTCACGTCTTATAATAAAGTCGATGATAGGTTTATTGATACAATTAATTAGCGTAGTTTAGACATCACGTCGAGGCTTGAATGCACGCTGTGTCTTTGATATACACATCCAAAAAGTCTAGGTATATTTAAAAAAATAAAAGTTTCGTTCGATTGTCCCAAATTAAAATTTTTATTTTAACAAAATAAAAGCACACAAACACAAATCAAGGAAAAGACTTACTGTATTATAATTCAAACAACAGTTGTTACATATTATAAATAAATCATCTGTTTTGGATCAAACGTTTCTTGGAAGCATTATTACATAGCAACCAATTTAGAAAATTTAGATTCAGTTTATTAATCTTCACAACCGACAGCTTCTTTAGGTCAGGTAAATTTAATTTTGTTTGTATAAAAAATATTCCTGTCATTCACGCAAAAACTCTCGCCCTATTGCTCTTGCACCAGGATATAGGTCACCATTACCCCCGCCACCCTAACCCAATCCAAGTATCTCTGTCCTAATCAATCATAATTTTCTTGAATATATCAGAGTATGCAATAATTTGTTTGCATTTGGGGATTGGTGTTTGAAACGAGCAGATGGTAAATGTAGCATAGGTTTATTTAGTGGAAGTGTTGTTTACTACGGCGAAAGAATTATTGAAATCGGTCTAGTAGTTTCCGAGTCTCGAACACACATATTTTCTTTCTTTGTAATACAATATTTAGTATAGGCCAACGAGCTGCGGTTCCGTCTGGAACAGGAAGTTTTTTTAAGTTTGTCGTTATTTTCGGTTTCTTTGACAGTCTGTTTGGCACGAAAGAGACGGTAGGGTTAAAGTTTCTTTAATAGCGTTCCATTAATGTGAAGTATTTTAAGGTTTAGGCTGGCGACTGTTTTGTTTAAGTTATCGCTGAAGAAGGAAACTTGACGTTTGATTTATTTACGTGGATTCTCGGATGTTATCTCTTTTTACTGTATTTGTATTTGACGATGTCCTATTTCGATATTTCCATTCGCATACTGTTGAGATGCGACTTGACGACGTGCCTGAG
Organism: Philaenus spumarius; assembly: GCA_018207615.1. Taxonomy (NCBI): domain Eukaryota; kingdom Metazoa; phylum Arthropoda; class Insecta; order Hemiptera; family Aphrophoridae; genus Philaenus; species Philaenus spumarius. The sequence continues at coordinate 118,134 of JAGFPH010002509.1, read as the reverse complement.
AAATGTGGTCACAAATGTCTCTTACTTCAGTCAGTATAATATTGGTTAATCTAGCAGTATAAAATAGCTCCGCACAGTCAATACATTCACATTCGTACAATAAAGACGAAATGAAAACAACAAAAAACGACGCAAATGTATAAGAGCTGATTTCGCCCATTAGCTTAAATACTTCAACAAAATTTAATAAAGATTAAAAAGTGTTCAGCTAATGTACAGTATAATACGCAAGGTTCTACCGGTTTCCTATGCTACGTATTGGCGCAGTACTCGCGGCGCATGCGCGTACACTGTTTGTGATGGAGCGAGTAGAAATTATTCTCTCTCTTTTTCTTCTCAACTGCCGGTTGTAGTCAGAGAAGTGGAACTGTTTCAATTCTCGTCTCAATCAGGCCGACTCATCCCACCGTTGCTAGAGAAAATGCTGCGTGTAAACAAAGGATGTACTGCGCATGCGTGTAGAGTGCGTATGACGCATTTATATAGAGAGAAAAGATTATTTTACTCTTTCCTTTAAACTGTAGGTTGAGTCGGAGAAGGTTCAAGTTGGGGAAGCCGTCTGATCCAGGCCAATTCGCCCTACCGAACCAGGGCTATAGAATACAAGGGCTGGACCAGTCCGCCAAGGAAAGCGTTCCCGCCACTGCCACTGTGATGACGTCACGGTGGTAACAACTGCTCCATTCCCAACGCTTCTTATAAGTATTTCTGCTACAATAATTTCAATTTCTTAGCAAAGCTGTAAAATTTTTATGATGCGCTCTTCTTTAGTTTTAGTATTGACACTACACAAAGCAATAAATAGACTGTAAACAATAATTAGTCTAAAGATATAAGCAGAAGACAGGGTTACAATAAAACTAACTAATTCGTAGGTAATAAACCGGATGTAGTGTACTAATGTTAGCATACTTTTAATTTGATTCTCTGAAACATTTCTGAAAACTAAATATGAAATTGAACAAAATGTGCCACATTATTAAAAGTATTTGTATTTATTATAATAAACCACCAAAACTTGAATGTCATACTGCAGTTTAATAAAACATGTGTGATACTAATAAAATAAAACACATAAAAGTTATAAATACTTACACATAATGAGTAGCTTATATGCAGATATGCACATGACATAATAATTACTGCTGAATAAAATATTTTAAAAAAAACTGCTTTATAGAAATTTTCCTTTCCTAGGCCTTAGGGAATAGTTAATTTAATAGTTGAATTTAAACAATTGAACTATTTAAATTTAAATTGATACTGAGCAATTTAATTTAGTCTAGAAGTTTAACTTAAAATTATGTTTTATTTTTGTCATCAATAATTTTATTACTCTCGGTTTAAATTTGATTATAATTATTTGTATATTATATATTTATTTATATCTAATTATTCTGATAATTTTAAGTGCATTTTGCTAGTAAAGATTTTTTTTAAAACATTTTAACTTAAAGCTGCAGAAGAAATTACTTGATCATCTTGGTAACTTTTTAACATAAAGTAATCTGGCTTGCATTACTAAATAAAGTATTTATTTACATTAAATAAATAATATTTTTTAATATTTATTTTAATTTGAAGCTGATTACTTAAAATTTGTTGTTTTAAAATTTTGAGTTATCAATAATTACCAGTACTCTAAGTTTAAATCTTATTATTATTTATATATTATACATTTATTCATTTATATCTCATCATTCTGAAAATGTTTGTTTTAATGTATTTTGTTAGTAAAGGTGTTTCTTGGAATATTCAAGTAACGCTGCAGACAATATTAGCGTACTTGATAATCTTGGTAACATTTCATAAAGTAATCTCGTCTGCAACGTAACATTAAATAAATAAATACCTTGCGAAACATATAATTCAGGTAATTGTGTGTATTGTATAATTTTTAAAAGAAATTCATTGAATGCCTCTTCGAGAAAATTTGCATTGAACATGCGTCAAGAGGCGAAAATCTCGCGGAATTATATACCTTCTATAAAAACGTGTATTGAGGAAAATAATTGCTCAATATTCACCAAACGTGCGAAACATATAATTTAGGTATTGTATAACTTTTTAAAGAAATTCATGGAATGCCTTTTCGAGAAAATTAAACTTGAATGTGCACCAAAATGCGAAAATCTCGCGGAATTAAATACTTCCTTTAAACACTTGTACTGAAAAAATAATTGCTCAATATTAACCAAATTCGCTAAAGAACTTAGGTGATTGTGTGTGTTTTGTATAATTTTTTAAAGAAATTCGTGGAATGCCTCTTCGAGAAAATTAGCCTTAAAGGCGAAAAAGGCGAAAATCTCGCGGAATTATATACCTTTTTTAAACACTTGTACTGAACAAAATAATTACTCAATACTAACCAAATTTTGGTAAACATATAATTTAGGTGGTTGTGTGTATTGCATATTTTTTTAAAGAATTATCATCTGCAACGTTATATCAAATAACACGTGAGAGCTAAGGCGAACCGTGCTTACACGGCGTGTCATGGTACCAGAGTGACGTCACATAGGAGGGGGGGGCAAGAGGAAGGTTGGAACAGTCGGCAAGCGTCAACATCAAAGAAGTGGACCAGCCCTTGTATTCTATAGCCCTGCTACCGAACCTTTAAGGTTGGTTTCACACCAAAGCCAGACCGGGGCGAGCCGAGCCGGGCGAAAACCGCTTGACCACTGATTACGCAGTATTTTAATGGGCGCTTTCAAATAAGTCGCCGAGCAGGGCCGAGTGAAGCCGAGCGATTTTGAGCAGTCCTGCCTCCCACTTCAAGAGGCTCCTGCCTGCGTTTTTTTCAGTCTATCTCCACAGTGAATTTGTGGACAAATGGATTCCAGTATATAATCGAATGTATGGGTACTCATCCTAAAATGTCTTCAATAACGTTCTTCATCTTCTCGGAGTTTCTCGTATAGAGTTGCTAACTGTCTTCTTTTCGCGTGATCTTTGTTGAGACTGTGAGTCCAGTATCGCCTTCTTTGTCCCACATACTCATCATCAAGTGAGGAACTATCCAATAACATCATCATCAAGGCTGCAACTGAGACTGTTTGGAAAGATAAAATCACCTCAACAAGGCTAGAAAACCTACTGACTGTGAATCGGAGTCAGTGCGAACGCATCGCAGATTTGCTCGGATTGTCTTGGCATTGCTTCGCCCGGTTCGGCTTTGGCGTGGAAAAGGCCTAAAGACGTTTCTGATCGTTTTACACTTGCTCTGAATTTGAGATTGGGAACGATCACTTTCGTTGCTCTCAGCTGTTGATGAAAACAACTATTTACGATGCAGACTGAGGATAAACTTATCGTTCAATTTTTATTTGTTGGTAACAAAACTTTCGTCCTAGAAAATTTATAGTAAATTATTTTTGGAGTTTTGATTTTTGGAATATAAGATTGTTAGCGTGAGTCAAACTGTGTCAAACTTCAGCTCGATATTTTACTTTCCGGAGAAAACAGACAGGCGTTTAGTTTTTCCTTTCATGGTACGTAACCCTAAAAATCTGTCTGTACGGTATTTTAAAAAAGAAAAAATAATTCGATCATGCAGCTGACCGGTGACGTTAGTTGAGGGAATTTAGAAAATTAAGTTTATATGTTTTAGGGTTACAACCATTTGGGAAATTGGTCTACTCACAAAGGCGCTGCCTAACTGTATGCGAGTACAAAATATATTAGTAGTATTTCTGTGCACCTGTGCCTTCAGACAGGCTCACGCTCTGCTTCGTCGGTTGCACCTCGACCTTTTGCCCTGGTATTATAGACTGCAGCGGATAAACTCGAATTTGGATCCCGACCGTCGGCCTCGTATTGAAAGCTACCCAAACGTGGATTTGGACTGGGTACTTTCAAGGTATTTTACGTTTGATTGATTTTGGGGAACCAGACGGGCTATAAGACCGCGTAAAAAACAAACAATGTGCAGACTAGTCTCCTATATTTATTTTTTTTTAGATAAAACGCCAAGAAAGTTTCGAAATTCTGTCAAAAACCTGCTTTCGATTGTTGTTGTTTTTCTTTGCTAACGAACAAGTCCGAGCGATTTAGAAAACCAACGTGTGTACCAAATTTATACCAAACGGACGTAAAATGTGGTAAAAGGCAGTCGTTAATAGAGTGCGAACACATATATTTATATACATTTTAATGACACTCTAAAACGAGTTCTGGGGACCATGATCGGTACTTATTTACCACAACCGACCTCAAGAGTCACTGAAATTGCTAATATTTTCTATGGAAATTGGCAAAACAGATTTTCTTATTAATAATATTAGTAATACATGATCTTTCCGAGATGAAATAAAGAAGAATTCGATTTATAACATTAGATAGACTTATATAAACACAGTTCCAGTTCCAGCGGCTTATTTTAGTTCCGCCAGCGTGTTCAACAAGTTGCACGTGCCTCCTAAGTCCTAGAGAATAAATTGTTTTAATTAACTGGATGTTATTAAAAGAGCAACGACGATATCTAGTTATGAAGATTGATGAACACGAAGGACGCATGTCGGCTAATTATAAGGCTGTGGAGGTGTCAATGATCAACATATTTACAACACCCGATCTAGAATCTTTGACGTAATTGATTTACATTTCTCCTGTCAGACTGACAACTGACTATTCAGGTCGGTTCCACCTTTCAAGTGCTTAGATGTCGAGCAAGACTAGTAGACTGTTATGTGCACCTATTTATCCCAAACACTGTTTGGTATGGATAGATTAACATGAAAGTTTGATTAGCATATAATTGTTGTTCGAGTGTCGTTTCACCGTTTTGTCAAAACGAGAGCTAATCAATGGCGATCGCAAAAAAATCATTCGATCACGCAGCTGAACCGCTGACGTAAGTTTAGCGGATTTCCAAAATTAAGATTTCAATCAACTATTTGGGAAATTTTTCTAATCACGAAGGCGCTGAATAGCTGCCTATGTTTACGAAATATATTAGTAGAATTTGTTTCGCCCTCAGCCTCTAGCCCCATATTACGCTTAGGTTCGTTCCGCCCGTAGCATAAAAAGTCGCTTTGCGAGTTTGCACCTCGACCTTGCGCCCTCGTATTATGAACTGCTTCGCTTTGCTCGCAGTGGATATAGTAGCTTTTTATGGTATTTTATGTTTTGATCGATTTTGGAGAAACCAGGTTGTTTAAAAAAAATGTGCAGACTAATCTCCTATATATTTTTTTTTAGGTAAAACACCAAAACAGTTTCATTATTGTATGCAAAATCTAAAAAACCTTTACTTCCGGTCAAAAAACTTGCTTAATGTTGTTCGATTTTTTGCTAACGAAATCGTCCAAGCGACTTAGAATACCAATCGGAACGCATAATTATATAAAGTTTCTAATTACACCCCATAACGTGTTCTGGGGACTATGATTGGTGCTCATTGACTACTCTCGACCTTAGATCTAACCTTAAGAGTCATTGCATAGCTCATATTTTCTATGGAAATTCGCTAATAAAGAAAGCTCCTTAAATATTGTTGGTACAGAAATCGGTTCGATAAAAAGTCTGGTTTCGAATATAAGGGGTTTGTTAGAATCTAAATTCAATGAATAATTTATTTATATTACCGTACTTAATTTTATATTATACAGGGTGTTCCAAACATATGGGTCCGTAACATTTAGACAACGGAAAGTAGAAAACTGAAAACTTGGGAATGTCATTGGATGATTAGTAATTATATTTTTACATACTATCCACCCTCCCTCCGGAGGGGGTCCTGTGGTGGCAGCTTAAATTTCCAAATGTAAACAAAGAGCTTGTGACACATCACTGTTTGTGTCCTTCAAACATTTTGAATCAAAGTAAAGTATGACAGCCCTATCCAAAATGGCGGCCAAAAATCTTTTTTACAAAAATATTGGACTCCTCCCGCAATTTAAAAAAATCTATTCTAATATTATGAAGAGGTAAAATTTGTTTGTTTGTTTGTATGTGGGAGGTAATCTCTGGAACTACTAAACTGATTGAAAAAAAAACTTTTACTAATAAAAAGCTACACTGTCCCTGAGTAAGACAGGCTAGAATTAATTTTGATTTAAGGTTAGGAACAACGCCTAAAATAATAAATATTAATTGTTATACTTTCTTTTAAGCTAGAGAGCCGACATTTAGTACATTTATTTCTCACAAGATTCATAGAAAAAGTAAACTAGACTTGCATTTTGTCGTTTGCTGCTAAGGGGTGAAAACGTGATAACAACCCCTAAAACAATAACAATTAATTGTTATATTTTCCTTAAAGTTTGTGAGCTGAAATTTTTTTACAACATACATAACAAAAGTATCATAGATTGAAATTTTGTGGTGTAAAAGGTGAAAATTTAGTAACAACCCCTATAAAAATGTTGATTGTTATGCTTCCATTGAAGCTAGAGAATAAACCCTTCATAAATTAAGGAATTTAAAAATAAGAAACCACTATGTTACATCGTAATTAAAAATAAATAAGGCGTATTAGAATTTAATAGTAGAGCCTACTTATGTAAAATAACAAGTTTGCATTTGCTTCGACGCGAGTCACCGCAGGTGTTGCGAGCGAAGCCTTCTAGTTTAAAATAAAAAGGTACAACTTTGGCAATATCTTAGGATTATTAATAATTTTTACAAACTTTAACACTACCCCCTCCCCCCGTGGTTTCCTGTTGGGGGCAACTCAAAATGTTTAAATGTAAACATAGGACTTATGAAACATCATTTGGTTTTTCATTGGCCAAGGGGGGGGGGGGGATCGTCTTAAAAGTTTGATCATCAAAAGACATTTACAAATTTTCACCTTTCTACTTTCCGTTGTCTAAAAGTTACTTCCCCATACTTTTGGAACATCCTGTCTAAAATGAAACTAACAAACACTGATAAATGGGACAAAATTAATTGAAAGTTGCGTAACCTACGTTGAAACAAACGTAGTTTTATTTTCACATTTAAATCACACATCGACTCTGCTTATATAAACAAACAGTTAATAATGTACTGTGTTTAAGTCCTTGTTTATTCCCACACAACTTAAGTGACTGCCGAGAGCACAGCTGCGGGCCGTGTGACGTCATAATGTCATGTCTGCTGAGCGCTGCATTTAGAGAATTGTTTTTCTTCCTGAGTCTTAATGCAAGAAGTTTTATAAACAAAAATATCAGTTACGCCTAATGCTTCGCTGTAGTGAGGCGAAATTTAAACTATGTTTTGTATCTTGGTAGTTGCGTAGAAACTAGGAATTGTCGTGTTTGTCCGGATAGAACATCATCTCAGGTTCTTTTTTGTTATGACATTTATTCCGGATGTGCTTTTTTTAGTATATCCAAATGTAGAAAAGAAAGTGAAATAGAAATAGTGTAATTCAACCCAGGGCCGCCGAGAGGGTTTAGGGGCCTGGGGCAAATTTAAATACTTGAGGCCCCTTGACTCGAAGCTAAATGTTGGGGGGCCCCGGAAGGAAAGATAAATTTTTCACACAATAGTTAATACTAAAATAATATAGTACACGTAGACAGTAGTAATACATAATATTAGAAATTAATGAAAATAATTGCCTATATTCAAAAATAAAAGGAAACTGTTAAGCGATGCCTTTATTCGAGCTTGATTTAATTTGTAAAGGTAGTTATATTCTTTATTTGTATTTACCAACTACATACATTTAATACCATACAAAAACAAATCTGTCCAGGTAACTTAAAAATCCCACTTTATAATTTCTTTTAATTATTTTTCCTTTAGCAGGAAATTTTTATTTTGAACTCAGTTGCATATAATAAGTTATTGGGTATCATACAAATATTTTTAAACTAACGCATTATTGAAAAAAAAGTAAATTGACTGTTAAATCAACATATTCATTGTTTTCAATTTTTGAATTACAGTATTTTAAATTCGGGGCCCTCTGACTTTGTGTTCCCGGGGCAATGTGCCCATTGTCCCCCTCCCACTCAGCTGCCCTGATTTGACCACGCAACTGAACCGCTGACGTTAGTTGAGCGGATTTCCAAAATTAAGTTTATATGTTTTAGGGTTTCAAACATTTGGGAAATGGTCTACTCACGAAGGCGCTAAATAGCAGCCTGCGTGTATGAAATATATTATTAGAATTTGTTTGCCTCCAATTCTGGTTCACGCGCTGCTTCGTTCCGATCTTTGCGAGTTTGCACCTCTACCTTACAGCCTCGGAGTATGCGCTGCTTCGCTTTGATCGCAGCGGACTAACTAGCTTTGCGAGTTTGCACCTCTACCTTACAGCCTCGGAGTATGCACTGCTTCGCTTTGATCGCAGCGGACTAACTAGCTTTGCGAGTTTGCACCTCTACCTTACAGCCTCGGAGTTTGCACTGCTTCGCTTTGATCGCAGCGGACTAATTTGATTCGCGAGGTAATTAATACCAGGTGCTTTTACAGTATTTTAAGTTTTTATCGTATTTGTGGGAACCAGACATGCTATAAGGTCGTGTAAAAAAATGTGCAGAATAATGTCCTGTATTTATTGTTTTAGATAAAACTGAAAAAAGTTTCATTCTAGTTCAAAAAATCTCAAAAACAAATTTACTTCCGGTGAGAAACGTGTTTCCAGTTGTTGTTTTTTTTTTTTTAATTACCAGGGTATAAAACGGAATAGCGTCTTTTCCAATAAACATAGGTCCTAAAACGTATTTCCATTTATAGGTTTTTCCAACTGTGTTTTCCATTTATCCGACATTTTGTTTTTATTTTACAAAAAAAATCTCTATGGAAGTAGGTACCGGTATTGAGCTCAAATTTGGTGTAAATTTACTAGGGTACAAAAACAACAATTCAGAGTAGTTTCTAGTATATTTTTTAAATGGCGGCTGTTAATAATTTTAGGCATATATTATAACATTAAACAATTTAAACGACCGCCGTTTTAAAAATAAACAAAACACTCTTCTGATTTTTGTACCTTGGTGAAAATGTAGGCCTACATAACAAAATATGTACACCGAATTTAAACTCAATATCTACTTCTAAAGATATTAAGTTTTTTGTAAGATAAACAAAATGGCGGATAAAAGGAACACCTATAAATGGAAATAAGTTTTCGGACTTTTGTTTATTAGACCTTTTTATCTTATATTTACTTAGAGAAACAATTCTACAAATCGGTTCCAAGCAGTTCCGGGACATCCTATATGTATTTATGTGGCTGGTTGACATTGTAGTCGAGTCTAAATATAGTTTTGATGTGTTTTAAGAGGAAGCGGCCAAATTTGTACCTTGCCAACTGGTTCCAAGTGCATTCAACTAAAAGCTGAACACGTGTTCTATGTGGAAGTAAACAATTAGTGGAATTAATTAGTGACACATCCTTCATTCAAGATTGATTTTATACATTAGCCTATAAATCTGTACTGACCGCGTATCTTTCGCTGCTGCTTGTATAGTGGATTAGTCAATAGAAATTTGTATGCTAACACATTTAACAGCAAACCGATGGCGTTATGACTCGAGAAATAGTTTGTAGACGAAAATACCATCTTCGGAGACGATGATTTTTTATTGCGGAATTGTTGAAACAAAAACCGTGAAACATTTGACTTTGTTTGGTTTTCGCTTATATTTGTAAATCATTGGATGAAGCCCTATACTTTCAATGGAAAAGTTGTAGTGAATTTAAAAACCAACTCACATTGGCGAAGAAAGTTCCCCCATCAACTCTACTCTATTAGATTCCGAACAATGACTTCGCTTTTAGGGTCGAGCTCGTGACCACTTTTAACCAACTTCTCAGAATTTTTACCGAAATCCGTTTGAAAAATTTAAATCGGCTGTAATAATTCATTTATATGTATTTTTTTTTTTAAATAATGCTCCAAATTGTTTAAACAGTTACTTGCAAAATCAATATATCCGACAGGGCCCACCTTGTGCGTGGTTATTCTGCATGCCATTAATTGTCATTTTACACAATTACACAGCTTTTGCGAGTTTGCACGTCGACCTTGCGGCCTCGTATTATTTACTGCTTCGCTTCGCTCGCAGCGGACAAACTCACTTTTTATTGCGCTGTTATGGTATTTTATGTTTTGATTGAGTTCGGGGAACCAGACGGCCTATAATGTTGTGTAAAAAACAAAATTTGGCTCCTATATTGATTTGTTTCGATAAAACCCCTAACAGTTTCATTCTAGTAAGAAATATCTCAACAAAATTGTTTCTTTCTATCAAAATTCGATCTTTCGACCAACTCGTCCGAGCGACTTATCAACGTGTGTACCAAATTTGGACCAGATAAGACGTAAATGAGGCCTTAGAGTGCGAACACATACAAATAAAATCGGAATGTCTGCGATTTCGAAATAAATACTTTTTCTAAGCTCATATGGTTATTCACACTTAACCAAAACCTAAAAATGCATTTAAAAAAAAAAATGTCTTTCTGTCTGTGTATTTGTTTGTCTGGGATAATTCCGGAATGGCTGAACCAGTTTTGACGAAACTTTCATTTACATGTAGAAGACGTTTCAGGCTACATTAATCTAGGCTACGTTTTATCCCAGAAATATTTAGGGTTCCTATTTAAACATTTAAAAAATTTAAAAATTATGGACAAAATTACAGGTTTTACAAACGGACGTGACACGCGATCGTTATAAATAAAACAACTGATTTTAATAAAAAGCTAAACACTTTGACAAGATCGTCCGTGTTTTAATTTACTGAATACTCTAGTTAAACCGTTAAATATATATCAAAACAGCATGCAATAATGTGAAATGTACTCATAGATGTTAAATACATCTCAAAACCTGATTTGTAATTTGTATGTTCGTTCGGGAGTTATGAGTAACAAACTGGCGGAAATGGGAGTTTTGTCGTTCATCGGTGCACAGCTAATATTTTACGTAGGCCTAAAAGGGATACATAGATAAATTTGGGCGAAACTCACTGTGCGTTTTAGGACCATGGAACTCGGATCTAAAATATATCGTTTTAATTACGTGTTATGGTATTGCAAAATATTTACCCTATAGTTCTTTCATTTATTCAATCACTTGTGCTAGGGAAGCTCCAGGTACAAGCTAGTAGAGAATTTCTAGCATGAGCCTGACTCGGAGTTGATTCGAGTGGTGGGGGGTCAGAGAGGCTCAGTCTATTGCCACGCTTTGAGCATAATACTTCGGTCTGGAAGCCCTTAGTGTCCCTTCCCCTCCAGCGGACGGCGTCTCCTCTTGCCTTAATTCTTCCCTCCCGCCAGCGCATCGTAGAAGGCCTAAATCTGACAAACTATATATATTTATATATATCATTTCTAATGACACCCCAAAACGTGTTCTGGGAAATATGATCAGTGCTTGTTGATCACTCTTAAATGTTACAATAAGAGTTTATAATAAATTAATAAATACATTAAAATGCAGCTTACTTTTTTGTTTGTATAACCAAACGTCCAAAATGAATTGAGCAAAATCAGGCGTTTGAAATACAATTTGAAGATGACACTGCGTTTAAGCTTATTTGAACGCGTGTGCCGAGTTTCGTTATACAGTACTAAAATAATGCAAGTAGTGTAAGGCGCGTGGAGACTGAAGGAAACAAACATTGTTTTCAGATATAACTGTATTACTAATCAGACAAGGTCAAACACAACTCATCTTCTGGCAGCCACGTACTTGACCTCTACAGCAATAACACACCGCGCCGCTCTTTTATTTCCTACTGCGCCGAAAATACTTTTTTACGTTATGGAAACGCACAACTAAATAGCAATAGAAAGTAATGAAAAGACCCGCCAAAATCCATGTATCTTTGGTGAGAGAAATCTGTGCGATAGGCACTCGAGCTATTCAGCACCTTTGTGAGTAGATCGATTTCCCAAATAGTTGGTTGAAACACTAAAGCAAATAAATTGAATTTTGGAAATTCGCTCAACTCTCGTGAGCTGCGTGGTCGAATTATTAGCGAATTTCCATAGGAAAAATGAGCTATTGCAGTGGCCCTTATGGTGAGACCCAAGGTCGGGAGTAGCAAATGAGCACCGATCAAGGTCCCCAGAACACGTTTTGGGGTGTCATTAAAATTCATATATATATGTGTTCGCACTCTAGCGGCCGCATTTTAAATCCGATTTGGTTCAAATTTGGTACACATGTTGGTTGTCTACGTCGCTCGGACGAGTTCGTTAGCCAAAAAATCCACCAACCGGAAGTACGTTTTTTGACCGGAAATAACTATTTTTTTGAGATTTTTACTACGAGAATGAATTTTTTTTAGAGTTTTTTCTAAAAATAAAAATGTAGGATGTTATTCTGCACATTTTGTTTTTTTTACGCGACCTTATAGCTCGCTTGGTTCCATCAAAATCGACCAAAACGTAAAATACCATAAAAGTACCCGGTTCAAAGCCAAGTGGTGCAAACTCGCGAGGCCACTAGGCACAAACTAATTCTAGTGATATATTGCACACACACAGACAGCTGTTGGTTAGGTTAGGTTAGGTTAGGTTAGGTTAGGTTAGGTAAGGTTAGGTTAGGTTAAATATTAGATAAGAATAACAGATAAATAAATACACGAATACACGCAACGGTTACTATTAGATAAGTGCTCGTAAGAACGCAACGGTTACTATTAGATAAGTGTGTGTAAGCACGCAACGGGTACTATTAGATAAGGGCGCGTAAGCACGCAACGGTTACTATAAGATAAGTGCGTGTAAGTACGCAACGGTTCCTATTAGATAAGAATAACAGATAAATAAATACACGAATATACTGGCAGTTTCAACTTGGTTCATAAATTATCTGTATTATTTTGTATGTCTAAACAATGTATGCAAACGAAGTGGGTCTACAAGTTATTATCTAATATAAACTATTTATTGGTATAAGGGAATTCGGAGGGAAATATCCCATACCTGTGTCAGGTAGAAAAGTAGGGCAGTTTGTATGTCGCCGACACCCCGGCCTGTACCTTGTTTTTATACCTGGACCTTGTAGGGCAGTTTGTATATTAGAAATGACCCAAAAAAAGTGGGGCAGTTTGTATGTGGCCGTTTAACGCCTTCGTGAGTAGACCTATTTCCCAAATTGTTGGAAATTTGCTCAACTCACGTCAGCTGTCCAATTAAAGAATTATTTTTATTTTTTACGTCTTTTTAGCGAATTTCCATATCAAAGATGAGCTATTGCAGTGACTCTTATTGTGAGACTTAAGGTCAGGAGTAGTAAATGAGCACGTACTATTTTGTATTTAATAAATTTCGAACAAGATACATTTTTAATTTTCAGCCAATAACTCGGCTATCTTTTAAGTTTCAGAAATAACAAAAAAATCCATTTTGTCATTAAAAAAGTTGTTTGCTTCTTGAAATTGTTTTGTAAAGTTATCGGGTTTCGAGATATTTTACATTACAAATTTCAAACGTCTGCCATTTTAAAAATTCATGAAAAAACGATTTGGGTTTTTGTAGATGGGTAAAAGATGTAAAACCAAAAAATATGTATACAAAAATTTGCGTTCAATATATTTCCCACTCCCACAGATATTAAGTATTTTGTAATGAAAAACAAAATGGTGGTTAACTGGAAAACAAAGCATTTCCGAACTTATGTTTGTACGAACTTTTTCCTTTATTTTCACTAGTAGAACACGCCCTGAAAGTTTCTCCGTTCCCTGTACAAGGTACCTGTTCCTCACAAATTGGTACTTGTCACAATTTGTTTTAAATTTGTGTTTTGGGGTTTGAGCGTGTGGGTCAATTAAGTTTAATTTTTTTTTTATTGACTACTTAGTACGATTTTCCAGATAAAAAATTACTGAAATCCGATTTTTTTACTTTGTATACAACTAACGAAGAAACAGTTGAACTCTTATTATCCATGACTTTGGCCCCTCGCTGGCACTACCCGGAAGAACCCCTCGCCACGTGCCGCCAAAGTAAACATTTCCGCAACAGATGTTTGGCTGTTTGTTTGAGTTGCGGCAACGTTTACTTTTTTGATATGAAAGTCCTACATCAGGTACACGGCCACGTGGAATGGCGGAACGTTTCATCTCGAACCATCTGAGAGGTTTATACAACAGTATGGGAGGTTTGTAGACCACCAATCCTACGGCCTGCTGCCAATAACAGAAGAACACAGTTCAGTAATAGTTCAGGGGAAATGGGGAATCGTTTTGGTTAATTTAATTTAGCATGCAAATCCTAACCCTTTATATACATCGTAACTTTTATCTGTTATCCACTGGTGATTTTAAGACATCATGGAGCAAAGTGTCTCATTGTTAATTAGCTCATTTGCATAGGAATGATGAGCTATTGCAGTGACTCTTATGGTGAGACCTGAGGTCGGGAGTAGTAAATGTTTTGGGGTGTCATTAAACATTATATATATAACGGCAACATTTGCTACACACGTTGGTTTTCTAAGTCGCTTGGGCGAGTTCGGTACCCAACCAAACCCCCCTGCCAGATACACGTTTTTTACCTGAAATAACAACCTTTTGAGATTTTTCTTACTAGAGTGAAACATTTTTTGGGATTTATCTAAATATATATAAAAAAAGAGATTATTCTGCACGATTTTTGTTTTTTTACACGACCTTAAAGCACGACTGGTTCCCCAAAATTGATCAAACCGTAGAATACCGTAAAAGTAACCGTTTTAAATCCACGTGAGGAATTTGACCGTGAGGCAGCTTCTCGCAAAGCGCAGTCCATAATCAGTAGCTGCAAGGTTGAGGTGCAAACTCGCAACGTGCAGTCCATAATCCGTAGCAGCAAGGTCGAGGTGCAAACTCGCAAAGTGCAGTCCATAATCCGTAGCTGCAAGGCCGAGGTGCAAACTCGCAAAGTTCAGTCCATAATCCGTAGCTGCAAGGTTGAGGTGCAAACTCGCAAAGTGCAGTCCATAATCCGTAGCTGCAAGGTCGAGGTGCAAA
>JAGFPH010002509.1:81959-93230 GCA_018207615.1 Philaenus spumarius | reverse complement strand
TTTATATACAGATAAAGAAAGATTGTCTACCCAAAAAAGCTTCTCTAGGTCGGAACCCGAAGTTAGACCCATAAGGTCGCCCGTTATTTGTTATAATTGTGGCCGAAGAGGTCATACAAGCCCGCAGTGTAGGCAGCATCCTAATCGTAGAACACAAATTCAACACAATTTTTCTTCTCATCTAAATCAACGTCGACAGTATCAACATAACTTTTCTCCACATCCAAATAAACATTTCAAGAAGCGAATAGTCGTTTCTACAATCAAAGCTCCTTCAGTAAAAAAAGATTATAGTCACATCAAATTTTATCAATCTTTTTTTAAACCTGCATACTTAAATAAAACCTTACCACGTAAGACACCTTTTTTAAATAAATCTGTTTCCTTTCATACTAAACCTGGGGTAATACACAATCAGTATAGGTCCAATCTACATTCTAAACATGAGAGTAATCTCTCAACATCCACTAAATCTTGTCACTCTTCAAATTTCAAACAGGGATTAGTTGCACCCTTTTACTTAAGGCCCACGTGCCTCAACTGCAGAACAACTGGTCACTATAACTGGGAGTGCCCTTCTTTCAAAAAATGTAATAATAAGATCAATAGTTTTTCTCCCTTAGCTAATAATTCTCTCACGAGAAAAACTTATAAGTCCTTAAAATCTAGAGGTTTGAGCAACAAGATTCTACCTCTTGTTGAAGTAAATTTTAAAAATTTTAAGACTAACGCCTTGTTAGACTCTGGCTCAGTCAGGAGCATCATGTCTTCTGATCTTTTTAAACATTTAGAATCTTTAAATGTAATTAAAGAAATTCAAGAGGTAAAATCGGAGTGCCTCACCGCAAACGGAGAAAAGCTAGGGATCCATCTAGCTTGTAAAGTCCATATTAAAATACAGCACTGTAGCTGGAATTTTGAGATTTTAGTGGCACCTCAGCTGTCGTGTCCTCTCATCCTAGGGTCCGATTTCTTTCTGAAAAGTCGACTCATTTTAGATCTTTTCCAAGGCACCTTCACGTTTAAATTTTATAAGGCTAAACCCTTTCAATTAGTAAATTTTCAAAAAAGGTTACCTCCTACAGTTACTTTATCCTCTGCTACTCAGGTCACCGAAAATCCACTGAGTCACCTTGATGACAAATGTCAAAAGGAGATCTCAGGACTCATAGAAAATTTCCCTGATGTCCTTACTACTGAATTAGGACTCACCGACCTAATTAAATATGAAATAGTGCTGAAAGACAATATAACGGTGAAAAGCCAGCCCTATCAATTGGCCCCTCCGAAAATGCAATTTTTGAGGGAGCACATCAAGGACCTCGTTGAAAAGGGAGTAGTAGAGAAAAGCATTTCCAATTATTCTTCTCCAGCGTTTCTTGTTCAACATCCTGAAAAGAAACCCCGAATGGTCATCGATTATCGAAAACTAAATCAACATATCGTAATCGAAGCCGTACCCCTTCCTAATCTGCACCAGTGCTTCAATTGGTTTGTGGGAGCCAAGTTTTTCACTGTGTTTGACCTTAATTCAGCCTACCATCAGATTCCACTCACCGAGAGTTCTAAACATCTCACCAGTTTTTGTACCCCTTGGATGCTCTACCAGTTTACACGAGTCCCATTTGGACTCTGTACTGGCGCTCAAGTTCTAACTCGACTTCTAGACCAAGTTTTCTCAGACATCAAATTTAAATTCGTTTTCAATTATCTCGATGACTTAGTCATCTATTCTGAGACTTGGGATGAGCACATCAAACATCTGCGTGAAGTCCTATCTCGCTTGCGAAGAGCGAAACTTACGGTTAATCCCGATAAGGTTCGTTTTGCAGTAAGAGAGATAAGTTTCCTTGGACACTTAGTTTCTGCTAGAGGCGTGCAAATCGACCCAGAAAGAACCAAGGCCATCAGAACTTTTCCTAAACCCACCAATCCAAAAGCTGTGTCACGCTTTATTGGTATGGTCAATTTTTTTTCTAAGTTTATTCCAAACTTCGCTGAACACGCCGCTCCTCTGAATCTGCTCCGGCGGAAAGGACAAAAGTTCGTTTGGAACACTGAGCAACAACTTGCTTTCGAATATCTGCGTAATGCCATTGCGCAACCTCCCGTACTTCGTATGGCTAATTTCGACAAACCTTTTGTCCTTCAAACGGACGCGAGTTCGTGCGCTTTAGGAGCAGTCCTACTCCAAGAAATTGACGGTTCTCGTCAACCTATTGCCTATGCTTCCCGCACCTTAACACCTGCGGAAAGAAAAGCCTCTTCTGCGTATGAGTCAGAATGCCTGGCCGTAATCTTTGGAGTAGAGAAATTTAGACAGTACCTCGAGCATCGCGAGTTTCTCTTAGAGACTGATAACCAGGCCCTTTCATGGCTACTTGCCCGTCCCCGACAATTAGGCAAAATGGGACGGTGGATAGCCAAATTAACTTCTTTGAAATTTCAAGTGGCACATATTAGGGGCACCCAAAATGTAATCGCAGATTCACTTTCTAGGATGTTTGAGCTGGAAAAGCAACCAGAACAACCGTCTCCTTCTGAGAACACCATAGTCTGCAATAGCCTTTTAACTAATTTCCCTTTAGCCTTCCAGGACATTAGCGCTCAACAGCGCGCTGATGACATTTTAAGTCCCATAATTTCAGATCTAGAAGCTGGTGCATCTTCTAGCAGATATTGTCTAAATAAAGGGACCCTTTGCCTTAAGAATCATAAAGGTATCCCTATCAAAATTTGTGTACCCAGATCACTAGTGGACCTAATCATTAATTATTATCACGATTCCCCAGTAGGAGGTCATTTAGGTATTTTCAAGACCAAATTTAAAGTGAGTGAGTTTTTCTTCTGGCCTTCACTCGTAAAGGATGTCACCCAGAAGGTTAGAAGTTGCGCAACATGTGCAGTGAGCAAGCCCGCTCAAAATAGCAAACTAGGCTATTTGTCATCGATTGTCCCAACCCGTCCTATGGAGAAAATCCACATTGACTACGTTGGTAAACTACCACGAACGGCGCAAGGCAACACCATGATACTGGTCGCTGTGGACCAGTTCTCTAAATTCACCTGGCTTTGCCCTGTCAGAGACGCCACCTCTTTCAACACCATTAAGGCCTTAAGCCAAAACATTTTCCAGCATTTTGGTTTTCCTAAGATCTTGATCTCTGACAATGCTACCTGTTTTACATCGCATTCGTTCCGCAACTACTGCTTCACTCGTGGTATCAAGCACGCTACCTTGTCACCTTACCATCCCCAACCGAACAATGCGGAACGTCTGAACAGAAACCTTAAAGCCGCCTTAATTGCCTATCATTCCAACAACCAAACTTCTTGGGACAAATCCTTATCATGGCTACAATTAGCTTTCAATTTCGCAACCCACGAGACCTTAAAAACTTCTCCCTTTAAAATCATTTTTAACTTCATGCCCAACACCCCGCTCAGCTTAACCTGGAATATCGACGACCTGCTTCCCAGGGACCATTCCGACCCTCATCAAATCTGGCGTAATGCCAAAAACAACATTCTTCGAGCCCATCAAAAGTCTGAGCGCGTCTACAATAAGAACCGTAGACCTCATCAATTCAAGATTGGCGATCTAGTATGGTGTAAGACGCACAATCTGAGCTCCGCAATAGATAAGAGGGCCGCCAAGCTGATGCCCAGGTGGTCAGGGCCCTTTCGTATTATCGATTTTCTAACCCCAGTTACAGTTGCCCTATCCTTCCAGCATTCCAGAAATTTCATCAAAAAGGCCCATGTTGAACAACTGAAGCCTCACCTAGTACCTACAGACCCCATCAGTCATTTTTCTAATCGCTATCCTGTTTCAGCTAACTGCGCTAAGTGCGTTTACCCCACCTGAACCTCTTATAGGTATTATTTTGTGTTTTTGTTGCTGTGTAATATTTTACACATTATCACTTGAAAACAAGTGTAATCGGACTCGACATTAAACCAGGAGATTGGCCATCTCGAAGGTTATTATGTATCCTTGACATGACATATATTTCCCGGCGCCGGAATCATTCAAATAAATATTGTCGTTAGACATGACATGTCATGCATCATTTAGTCTATCTTGCAAGGTCCGAAGACTGATCACCTTCCGATCCTAGAGATTAGACGATTAATAAGTGCTTTTGAGCACCTTATCTTACTTTAAGGACACAGCGAGTCCACTATAGTTATGTAATTTTGTTCTTGTTGTTTTTGAGTGTTGTGTATTTTCGGTGGGGGTATATTGACCAGTTGGTTATTAATGGTTAGTTGTAAGTCATTTTCATAGATTTTTTTTTATGTAATCAAGCGAATTTCTTTCGATTGACCTGCTCTGCTTGACTTAATTTGGCCTGTTTAGCTCAAAATTTTTTTCTTTTCCGACGCAGTCGTTTCGGGGGGGGAGAGATGTAACGTCCATCAACAACTTCGATCATTTATTTTACCTACTTACAACCTTCTGTATTTAACCTTCACCCAGTTATCCTTTTCTCCGCCAGACGTCGACTCCGTACGGTATCTGAAGCCGTAACACCACTTTAGAACGCCATAGCATCCCACAACCGATCAGCTGTTCTTTATCTATTAAGTTGAGATTGGTCGGAGCGTCGGCCATTAGACCGTTACGAACGAAAACTCTTAGACGCTGGCAAGTGGTCGTAATGTTGCCGAACCTTAAATAATTTGATCGGGGTAACGTGTGTCGCTGAAGAACATGATTTGCTTCTAAACCTTTTGTTTTCGCATACCAGGTACAATATTTCAGCTTTACCTTAATAATTATAAGATATTACTTGTAAAACTTAATTAGGTTATTTCCACTTTTGCTTCATGTACAACTTCCTAACTCATTTTGTTCAATTTATTAGAGAAACCTATATATTTCTTTTTTACAACAGCCTAAACTTAAATGTAATTCTTACAGCCTAAATTTTAAATGTAAATCTTACAGCCTACAAAAAACTATAAAGCCGATATCATTTTTGTTATTGTTAAAGTCTAAACAGATTTCCACAACAAGCCTAAAGTGTTATGCATTAATTAACTATAACTGTGTAGTATGTCTACAGTGTAACAGATATTGAAAACTTTTAATAAGCTATAAGCAAAATATATGGCTGATATGTAACTAAACGTTAACATTTCTTTTATGTTACCATGTGGCTACCTAACATGTACAGACAGTGTTATGCAACGTTACGCATGTCATATTAACAATCACCATCTATGTAGCAATCTGCTATTTGTGCTACAAAATTTAATAAATACAGCCAACTCAAAAGAACTATCATTTTATGCTTATTTAAATAACTGCAAGTTTTCTAAAAAGGAAATTGTTATCTGTGTTATACAGTTAAACTGGTCCGAGTGCAGGGGATGTTTAATGCAATGAGATAACCTGCTACTACTACTATTAGAAAAGGCCTACCTTGCAACTGAAAAATGGAATGCATAATCTAAATTTTTTTTACTGAGTTTTAATTAGAGACAGAAGTTAATTTAAAAAATGAGAACTATCTGTATTTGTTCTTTCTTATGTTAAGTGTTAAATAGGCTGGATTTTTGAAAATAATTTTTGCACATGTGTACTAATTAGGATATGTTAGTATTAAATAAATTGGGAGGAGCAAGCTAGCACATTTCGGACTTCAGCCCTAAGGGCTACACATTAGAAATTTCACACCTTTTTTTTTATATATATAGAGAGACGTCTCATAATAAATTTTTGTCTATTTATTCAATTAATTATAATTACCTTTTAGAGTTGGCCAACGACATATATATATTTTTTTCTTAAAACAAATCCATGGTACTTCATGTTAAAACTTTGTAACTTGTAAATCTTCTGTATAAATTCTGTAATTATTATTAAAAGGGAGGGTTTTTGAATTTTATTTTTGGGAAGGGTTTTTTAAATTAAATTTAATGAAATATATATGTTTTCTTTTTTTAAATCTCAATCTTTTTGTATTAAGGGCATATTAATTATCTTTTTGTATTAAGGGCGTATAAACTTTTATTTAACTTGGTTAATAAACCTAAAATTATACATATTTCTATGGTTTATTGAGGTAACCTTAGGTATCCTGTGCATTGTAAGAGATAAGCTGAAATATTCCTGCTTTTGGTGATATTTAAATTCTAAGGTAAGTCTTGAACAGTACCAATCTATGTGGCCCAGTATCGTTTCCGTTCCCTTAATTATTCTTTTGTAAGATTGGTACACTCTTCCTACTCCATTTCTTGATAACATTGAAGTGAAGGATATCTTTTAAGACAAAATGTCTTGGTTTGCTCCTTAACTAAAGGAAATATCGTGTTATTCAGATTTATAAAAATATCAGCCCTTTTTAGCTCTCTAAACAATTGTAAGTTTGATATTTAAATTGTTGAAGGACATTTCCTCAATTCATTGGACACTAAGACAGATAAATTTATCAGGAAGATGTACTGTATATTACACAATTTACTAAGGCCAAAATGGAAAGAATATCCAGAAGAGCCGACAACCTTCAGACCTTGGTCACATTATTTGCTTTCCCAGTTTGGGCAACACAATGCTATCTGTATGCTTGTCCACCTTGATTCATTCAGGACTTCCCCATACTGACTCGTGTGTGAGTCAACGTTATGTTTTATATGCTCACTGAATACAAAAACATAACAAGGGGTCAATAAAGGTCGCTAGTAGTCATTACTATTTCATTAATATGCCCACCTTCAGCACCCAAACAGCCCTACATTCGACCATTAAATTTAAGGTCTTAAAATAGTAAAAAATTTGGTGTCTTTAATTTTTTTTGTAAATATTAGTTTTCTAGATATTTAACATTGCAAATTTTCAACTGCCGCCATTTTGAAACGGATTGTTGCAGGAAAACAAATTTTTAAGCAAAGTTACCCAATCTACACTCAATTCCACGTTCACCGTGCAGTACAGGTCTTACGGGAAATAGACATGCTACTGCCATTACTGGGAGCACCACATTCCGATCGTTGCATTTAGTTGGCTAGTATCGCTGAGACTGTCGTTAAGATAACATGGCTTATTGGCGCTCGTTACTGCATGGTGTACATGGAATCGAGTGTAGATTAATATTTATTCTCAGTTTCGGGATTATATTTTAAACCGTTTCTGAGATATTAAGGTATTTGTAAAAATTACGTACAGACGGACAGACAGAAAACAGATCGAGACAGGACACATGTTATATTGTATTATTAGCTAGTTTTTAGCTGACAAATGACCTTGTAAAGTTTTGGCAATTAATACAGATCTTTTAAGAAGCGCAAAGCTTATGAAGAATAGTCAGCCCGGTTGGTTGCTGCCAAATTAAGTTTAGTGCGCCAGCTGTTAGGCAGCGCTGGTTTAAAATCCCCCCCCCCCCCCGTCTGTGACTCATCAATCCTCCGCGTCAGGTGTGAGTGAGATATAGAATGGCTGGCTCATTCTTTATCTCACTCACACTTGCCGTACCGACGACAGTAGCGCTCTCGCTACCTAGTGGCTGCCGTGCTAAGCTTACCAGTTCAAATAAAACCAGGGTGAATCTTTAACACGGGCGTTACCCTTCTTATAAGTTCTGTATTTATTTATTTCAGACAATCGAAGCTGGACACCTGTATATTAGTGTATTAGTTAGTTGAACAGGTTCATTCAATTTTGAAAGTTTACTTACTCAAGTCAAGTTTGTATAAATTGTAGGTAGAAACATAGTTTATTTTCACATAATAACCACTATAGTTTTAGTGGAAATACTTGTGTTATTTTGTTCAAGACTTGTACTAATGGTATCGGTTTGCTTGTGTTGTGTGCAGGGCGGACGACAGTAGGATCAGGTCAAGGAGTGGATATTGCTGTTCTAGGTACAGGAGTGGAACCGATACATTGTCACATAGATAACCAAGGAGGAGTAGTTACTCTAATTCCTCAAGCGGAAATGACTTCAGTCGATCAAATTCGTGTTTCTCATCCTTCAAGATTATCTCAAGGTAATCATTGTGCTTTGACAAACTAATTTTTTCATTTTTGTTAAATTAAAATTTTATTTAAGAAAATAAAACGAAATTTGGATTTTCTAATGTGTTTATTTTGGATTATAGTTTGTTATTTATAAACGAATTTGAGGGGCTCCGGAATATCCTATCTTGGAAATGTTATAAATACAATATTTAAGGAACCATTTCTCAGAAACTACTGGATCAAAATTAGTGAAATTTTATTAGTGCTTTAGTACTACCTGGATACATAATTTAACCCAGCCACCATCTTGAATTTCAACTCCCGAGCATTGTAAAAACGCGTAAAAAGATTACTGGAGTAATAATGATCAGAAAATTATTCTTGAAAAAGTAATTTTAAAGGTTAGGAAAGTCCAAATTTGGATATCATTCAGTTTTACAATTTAAAAAAAAAACTAAATTTGACTTACTTCAAAATCAAAGTTTGCGATATTTTTTCTTATTCAGTAATGCAATTATGAAAATTGTAAAAAGGTCATCACATTCAAATACCTTTAAAATAAAAGATAATTTATAATGAATAAATCTGCTTTACTGTGGAAGGGTGTTCGAGCCGAATTTGTGTACCTGCTGGAGTGTTTATCACATCAACTTGTTGCTCACGGAAGAATACTAGAAAAATAAAATATCCGTAAACTTTGAATGTGTGAGAAAGCTGTGTTTAATAACACATACAGTACTCACATACATTGTCACACATGCGCATTTCAGTATGTTTACTGTCAGGGTTATGTCCATAACCCTCTAGTTTCCGCCTTTATGAAGCTGCACTATATTTGCTAGAGGAAGGATGAATCACACTAAAACTCAATGCTAATAGTGTACAGCTCTGCCACTTGGAGATCTGCGGTCAACAAAAAAATATTTTTTCACTCCTGCCGAGCCTTAACAAGTGCCTCTGATTTAGAATGTCTCTATTCCAATCCCACCAATGTGATGGATTCAATATTTTAATAAAGATTCTTCTCACTAGTGGATTTTTATCATATAAAATTTTGTTTGAATAGAAACAGAATCAGATATGAAATTATTTGCCATTTTTTGGCATCAAGACTTGAATTAACTGAGTGTGATTACTAAGATGAATATGATTAAATATGTGATACTTCATTTCAATAATTTACCACATAAGTTTAACAATCAGAATAAAGTGGTAATTGACAATGAATTGCCTTTTTGATGCAATCATTTTTTTTGTGATGTTAAAAAAGATAAAATAATCTTCAAACATAACAATTTTGTTTTGATTAACAAATGTTCCATTGCTTTTAACATTCAGTAGGCCTACATAGCTTTTCCTTTTAAAAAACATAATGTGTCTAATGTCATTAAATAATGTAGTTTAGCAAAAGTGCTTTTTAAGTAAACATTAATTATTCAAGTTTGTTAACATTTTATTATATTGATTAAATACAAGTAAATACAGACATGCAGATTTTCTTCAAACCATTAAAAACCAACATGATCTTTCTGAAACAGCATGCTTTTGTTTGCTAGGGTATAATTACCATTACTATTAATGTCCTGTCCTAAGGTAGATGTGTGTTTGCAGTAAAAATCTGCTGCTTTTACACAAACTCTTTAGCTAAAGAGACAAATTGAAGTCGAAACAGTTTTATTGCAAAAATGTCAAGGGCTAACATTTCTAGTTTTGTTTGTAAGGAAGTTTGCCAAACGGATCCCACAAAGGTAACCGACCTCTTTGATTACAAAACTATCTTTACTTCTGGCAGTACTAACTGCCAAGCTAGTTCCATGGCTCTCCGCGATGCTGATGAGTTCAGAAAGAGCAAAAACAGAAACATTGCAAACTGGGTCCATATTTTATCCCAATTTGTTCGACATATGCTCGTTGACACATGCAGTATTTGTCACAAAGAGGTCAGTTACCATTGTCGGATCCGTTACTCAAAACAGGTCAGTTACCAGTGTGTGATCTGTTACTCAAAATAGGTCGGTTACCAGTGAGGAATTCGTTACTCAAAAGAGGTCGGTTACCTGTGAGGGATCCGTTACTAAAAAAATGTCGGTTACCAGTATGGAATCCGTTACTCAAAAGAAGTCGGTTATCTATGTGGGATCCGTTGCTTAAATGAGATTGGTTACCTGTTTGGGATCCGTTGCTCAAGTAACTTGACTATAGTACGTTCAGCGAGAGTTTGCAGTAAATCGCTGTGTTCTGTGGCCATTTTGAAGCTTTAAATTTAGAATTTGAATGCGTTTTTTTAGTTAAATTTTAAATTTATACACATGTGACTTAATAAAACATGTATTAAGATGTTTTAATTGTCCATGCCTTTCACTGTCATCCGTAATAGGTAGCGATTTACTGCAAACTCTGCCTGAACGTTCTATAAATGTGTCTTTCGGTAAATGTCGTACCAAACAAAATTAGAGGCATTAGCTCTTGATTTTTTTTATGACGTTGTTTTGACTTTAATTCGTCTCTTCAGCTAAGGAGTTTGTGTAAAAGCAGCAGAGTTTTGCTGCAAACACATCTACCTTAGGACAGGACATTGATAGTAATGGTATTTATACCCTTAGTGAATACAGACCTTTAGATAGAAATTCAGACAAATGAAGGCGATGTAACAATAATTTAAATGGTAACCAGTTAATAAGAAATGATAACAGTTTGTTGGCTTTGCAGGGTGTATGCTATGTATTGGACGCTCTAATACCTTCCGCTTCAATCATCCAGCCGAGGCTCGCCTCATGAAGAGCGTGTTGCCTAACCCTCGTATTTCAATGTTACCTGTTGCATATTATCCAGGTTTGTGACACTGGACTAATTCATATGTTTTGTATTTAGTAATGGTGCTTTTACATTAGTGGTACAATAAACATTGATTTAAAGTTTAAGGAATTAATATATATTATATAGCTAAAGAAATTTATATGTCATGGAAAAACTATAGCTTATTTTGTACTGGCTGGTAATTTTAATGTGGATATGCTTGAACTGAAAACGGAAACTCAAGATTTTTTAATCTGCCTTGGTCTTTTAACCTGTATTATACAAATGATAAACTGTTTTTATAATTTAAAAAAAAGCTATAAGACTTATTATTGAGTTATCAAATAGACAATCCTGTAGACCCGGATTTTCTGAACTTCTAATTTTGACTTTACCTTGCTTGTAAATATATTGTAATTTAATTCATGTCGAACAAAATATATTGCAATTTGATAACCAGTATATGAAACATGGTTACAATACAAGAAATACTAGCAATATAGCCAGGC
>JAGFPH010002509.1:39127-51593 GCA_018207615.1 Philaenus spumarius | reverse complement strand
TAAAATTTAAATGTCAATATTCACAAAAATAGTGTGAAGTATGAGATTTTTTTTTTTATACATATCGATATCACCGATATGTCAGAATTCAAAGTATTGGTACAAATATATCAATATATCGACAGCAATATACATTTTCAATTCCACAGATTAATATTTAAATGTCAATATTCACTAAAGTAGTGTGAAGTATGAGATGTTTTTTTTTATACATATCGATATCACCGGATATATCAGAATTCAAAGTATTGGTACAAATATATCAATATATGGAGAGCAATATACATTTGCAATTCCACAGATTAAAATTTGTCAATATTCACAAAAATAGTGTGAAGTATGAGATATATTTTTATACATATCGATATCACCGATAAATCAGAATTCAAAGTATCGGTTCAAATATATCAATATATCGAGAGCAATATACATTTGCAATTCCACAAATTAAAATTTAAATGTCAATATTCACAAAAATAGTGTGAAGTATGAGATATTTTTTTTTATACATATCGATATCACCGATATGTCAGAATTCAAAGTATTGGTACAAATATATCAAGAACAATATACATTTGCAATTCCACAGATTAAAATTTAAATGTCAATATTCACAAAAATAGTGTGAAGTATGAGATATTTTTTTTTATACAATATTCACTGAGATATCGGGATTCAAAGTATTGGACAAATATATCGATATATCGAGAGCAATATATCGATATATCAAGAGCAATATTTTGATATATCGATATATTGTTGCCATCCCTACCCACAGGGAGTAAAACTTCTTAAGCCTACACATTTATATTATTCACATATAAATTCCATAGTCACTTTAAATTTTGGGACTTTAATTTTTTAAAGAATCTAGGGTAACATTGATATCAAGTTTTAAACTCTAGAGTGCTTTAAAATACCCTATCTATTCATTAATTTTGCATTGTTGCTCCTAGCTTTATATATTAGACAAACGAGACATGATATATCCTTTTTTTTAATTAATTTAGACTAGCATATTTGCATAAAACATGCACGTCTATCCTATTTTAGCAAAGCTATAAACTCACCACACCCATATTATTTATGGATATACAATGCTAACAAGACATAAAATCACTAACATTTAAAAAAAATATGAAATATATTTAACTCTTTTTTCAAGCATAAAAATTAACATGACTGTAAATTTTAGTTTACAGCGTAGTAGAGAAAAAAGGAAAAGTAATGTGGCGAGAGCCACCTGTCCACAGTCGTCTCATGTCATTTAAGGGCAATGTGCCAATGCTTTTCTTAGACATTCTATACCGCATAGTTTCTTAAGTGATAATTAATAGTGAATTCTATGCCAAAAATAACAGTAAACTTCAAAAGGTTATTAAATATGTTCAATTTCTTTAACAAACATTGTTCTTTCGAGAAGAGTTCATTTCTTAAACAAGTATTCTTTGTGACACTTAAATTATTTTAAAGTATGTATAGTTACACGGCATCAACAAAGCTTTATTTTTGGCTAACAAGATGAAAAGAACATTTAGTACTTTAAAACTGTAGTAATCCCACATGCTAATTACATTCAAAATTAAAGTAGGAAACTTAACTTTGTTTAAGGCTAGGCAGACCTAGCCACCATTTTGAATTTAAACACCTATAAGAACAATGCTAATCTCGCATACCAGTATTTCTATTGAAAGACAAGAATGTGTTAAAATTAGTGATTTGAAGTATAAGAAAAAAAATTTTTTCTATAAATTATCTAAAGACGATGGCTAATACAATTTGACTAGTATACAGTGTGCACTAAAACATTCATTCAAAAATAGACTGTTGTGAAGCCAAATATCATTTAAAAATCTATGACTTTTAACAAGTAATTAATAAATATGAACACTTCTTATTGGATTACTTTATAACCAATTTATTGTTTTGAAACTTTTTATGTGTAGTATGTCGAATAAATTTTAAAAAGTTTGTAGTATAAAGTATTTGATTTTACAAGCCCCTAGCTCTATGGGAAAAACATGCAGAAAGTTTAACCAAATACTGAATTCATGAATTGATTTGTGTACTCCTTGCTTTTCGGTCAATTTTAAGAAAAATGATTAAGGATGTGCATGCCACCCAAGTAAAAGCATGGAATTCAGTTGGCAGAGCCAACCTTGAGAATTCTGGCCTATGATATTACATTGGTAAAGCGTTCGAGTGCGACTAAAATATCGCTTGTATACACTTTTGTTTTTACTAATGCCAGTCTTATTTTTATTTTCCGCCATGTGCTTACGACATTTAAATTTGCAGAAAGCTCCAATGTACAGTTAGTGCGTAACAAAATTCGCCCCGATATTTTACTGCTATCAAGTGACTTGACTGAAAATCATAAAATTCGATGAAAGATAAGTTGTATTAAAGAGGACTGTATGAGACTGTTTTGTCCTGGTATTGCATATCCTTAAGGTCAAAAATAAATATTTTTTATTATCAGAAGGAGAACTAAAATTATTGTAGTTTACCAAAAAGCTTTACTTTTACGTTCACAAATCTACTTTATAAATGCACAACATTATTTGTGAGGCGGAAAGCAAAAAGGGACCTCATCGCGGCAATTTCTGGTTTTTAGTTTTTGATGTTATTGAATTAAATAACAAACAATTTAGTGCAAAAATCATATCTCTATGATTTTTTTTTTCCAAAATTATGGATTTTAAAATTTTATACAGTGAAAATGGGCATTTTGAGAAAAACGTAATTAAAATATTCAAAGTAACACAAAATCTTTATTTATAACATTTAAGAAATGAAATTTGTGTACATATTAGCTTAAAACGTCCTCTAAAAAACGACATAAAAAGTCTCTCATAAACATCCCCATCTTCATTATTTATGGACCTGTCGAAGGTCCTGGGACAGGTTGAGAGTCGTAAGGGCTACTGCTGCCAGCTTCATCGATGTTTTTGGGTTCAGGACAGTGGGGTTATTGTTTGGACAATACATTAACTTATCAAAAATTTATTAATGTAATAATTTATAATAGTTATCAATAGTTAATTATACAAAAATCTTAGCTTTAAATGCACAGTTTAGGTGTGTTAGTACAACTACTAAGAGTAGGTGGTTTTTAAACCTGTAAAGAAAGGGTAACTGAACCACCCTCTGAAAAGGTAAGAAAGAACAGGCCGAACAGGGATTTTTATAACCAGAAAACGTTCTCATTTTACAATAAACTCGTAGTAGTTCATTTCGTCGCCGCTAAAATTCATCAGAGAGTAATTTTTAAAGTATTGCCTTGTTATTTGATGTGTTTGAGAAAAGGGACCTGTTCGCAGCCCATGTTATTTTTCCATAAACGCGAAGAGATGTCTCTTTTCTCAAGCTGAACATTGACTACATTAATGATTTTTTTTAGTTTTTTATCCGTTTTCCACAGTTTTGTAATCAATTACAACCGGTAAAGAACAAAATGAAGCACATTAAACCGCAAACAACCAAAAATCGATATTTTTGACCTCATTCGATGAAACTGCTTGTACTGAAATTTTCAGTTTGCCGCGATGAGGTCCCTTTTTGCTTTCCGCCTCACATTTAATGTTGAATAACATTTTTCTAGACTTCATTCGTTACTCATTTCTACCTGTAGCGATTACACAGCTCTGGCCAATTTTAGATATTATAATTATATTTTTACAGAACTCAATATCTAGTTTCTAATATATTAGTTACCACAACAGTTAAATTTGCATTGTGTAACCATGACTCCATTGAACTGACTTTGAATGCAGAAGAACCTGTTACGAAATCGACTGAAACTTTCATCGACCCCAAAGATACACGAACTAAATTCTCAACATAATTATTATTCTTAGCAATATTATGATTGACTATAACTAATTAATTATCTCGCTTACACACGACTCGTTGCTGTAACTCTAAAAGCTAAAACTCAAGATTAATTGTGCTGTCAAGACAAGACTAGATGAATGAATACAAAAATAACAAACATGCAATTTAAAACGACTAACCTTGGCAAGGTCTTCACTTTCAGGAGACTCAGACTTGAGCTCACTCGGTGCAGCTGTAAGCCGCTTTTCTACGTCTTCGCTGCTTGCACTAAAAGAAAACAAAATTCTTAATTTAGATCTACTCAAACTTTACACCACAAAACAAAATGGACTCACAAGATCTGGAAAATGCATTAAGCGTTTTCATTATAATAGCTGTAATAGTAAAATATATTAATTTATTATTTATTTAAATAGCCTAGTACAATAATTCTTTTTGCCATTTTAAATAACACTCTTCTAGTTTTTAAACCTATGATAAGGTTTTATTACATTTAGGTTTAATTTTTGTGGTATAAAATATACCATGAGCTAAATTATTGTTAAAGTGAAACTTCTTTAGGCACACCAAGCACTTTTTGGATAAGGTAAAAAAAACTTGCAATAAGCGAGATGCTTAAAATAAGACACTTTGCGTTATTGATTTCGTCTACGATTTCTCCTTCATTGGTTTACACACGTACTAATATAAACCAGAAGTTTAATGTAACAGCTGATCGTAAAAGAAGAAATCAACAAAATAAAATAGACAGTGGTAAATTCAAAGCTTTAAACTCAATAGCTGTTTGGGTTTAGTCAAGTCAGGCTACCGATGAAATAGACATTTGCTTCCTCATTTTGTAAATTGTGTTACAATAGTTTACTTAGTAATACCTCTTAAATGGACATTGCACTTCCTAATTTTTTAAGTTCTGTTAAATTAGTACTTGTTAATACTCTAAAATGGACATAGTGAATTCTCTTTTTTTTAAATATCTGAATTTGCTAACTTGGTCACTATGGTAACAAGTATTGGTTCAGTACAGACCTAATCTAAATTTTTTTTAGTTATTACTTGACTATAGACAATCATGTTTATATTATTTTTTATATTTCAATTTAAAATGGGACAAGATAAAATAATGATCAAATTTCAGATTAAACCAATATAACCAACGATTTATATGTATGACAGTTTTCACTTCTGTCAGGAGTATAACTCCCACTTTCTTTCTTTTTTTCTCAATTTGATACTTCAATAAGAAATTTATTTAGCATAGCCTCTTTTTACTAACTAAATTAGTACCATATATTTTTTTTTAAATTTACGTAATTTGTAGAAAAGGGGAAAAAAATGGAAAATACAGAAAAAATTAAAGTTTTAGTAATCAACACTAAAATGAAACACATTATTTGAATCAATAGATTAGATTAGTTCAAGGTGGACTCCTTGAAGGGAGATCCCTTGCACGTCAACCTTTGGTTTATTGTGCCTTGAAATTATTTAAACATAATAATCTATAGTATTCTTGGGAATGCCCTGAACAAGACTGCGAAAGACAGCTAGCTTAGGTCAGGGGCTCTTTCTATGTAGACAAGAGCTAGTCAGGCGCACAAACATTCGTCTGATTGTTGATGAGTTAGGGATTTCGTACGGTAGCGTCCAAGAAATTATAATTGAAGATTTAGTCATGCGAAAGGTGTGCGCCAAGTTTGTGCAAGAGTCCTGAGTGGTGAACAAAAAGTGAATTGTGTGCAAATTTCCCAGGAAATTCTGAACTGTGACCAAAAAAAACCCAAATTTCTTTGACAATGTGAATACCGGTGACAAAATGTGGTGTTTTGAGTATGACCCGGTAACCAAACGCAAGAGCGCCCAGTGGCACACCAAGAATTCCCCGCGTCCGAAGAAAGTTAGAATGAGCAATTCTAGGGTCAAATCTATGCTCATCTGCTTTTTTGACCGCCGTGGTGTGGTTCACAGGGAGTTTGTACCAGATTTTACGTGGTGGACGTGCTTGACAGGTTGTGCAAACACGTCCTCCGCCGTGCTACACTGCAGGTGAAGACGTTTCTGGCCAAGCACAGGATTGCCATGTTGCCTCACCCTCCCTACCGTCCAGATCTGGCACCGCCGGATTTCTTCCTCTTTCCTCGGCTCAAACGGGACCTTAAGAGAAACTGATACAGCTCCATAGAAAAAGCCCAAGGAGCCGTGACAGCATCTTTACAGGGAATCCCGGAAAGTGAGTTCCAGGAAGTGTATGCACAGTGAGAATTGCATTATACAAGTTGTGTCGGAGCACAAGGGTGCTACTTCGAAGAGTAAGGATTTGTACAGAATTTTTCAATAAAAAAATTTAAATTAATTCAGTCCTACTACTTTTTAATCTTACTACGTATTTGAGCAGATTTGATCCATCATCTACCTCAATAGATCAAAAACATACTTTAAAATTTTTAAATGCCATCTCGAAAACAATCTACAAAAATATAACACAGCAACTGTGGAACATAGCGAGATCCGAAACAAAACTTACAAAAATACTATTGAACGTCTCTTAAACCAAAACCAATCGATAAAAGGATGGGGAATGACTTTATCAACACGAAAAACAACTAGACCCACATACATTTAGTGCTAATTTTTCAAAATAATGTAAAAAGATAATTTGAAATGCAATGACAAAGTCCATGAAAAACATAATATACCATTGTAAAATCTAGAAAAAGTGTAAATTAAATGTTGCTAATTGCTAAGGTCTGTACTGTGTTTGATAGCCAGCACCTCCTTCCACTAATCACCACAAAAATTTATAATTTATATTTGTCATGTCATTTGTTATTGATACTTGGTTAATTCAGTGAATAGAGTATACAAATCTGTTTTTCATATATATATATATAATAATAAAGAAGCCCATAAGCTCCCCACTATTGCAACCTAAGTCGATCTATTGTGGAAGACAGTGTCTTTAGTGTCTGTCCCAAATCCTGCCCAGCTCACGTATAAAACTAAAGAGAATATTGGGATCACACAGCCGAACTCTTCAGGACTAACAAACGTACTTCGGGTTTCTGTGAATTTCCTGTGTGTAAGCAAGAGCCTCATTCTCACACAGCAGGTATCGAGGCGATTTATTCCCTAGAGAGCAAAACCAACAGGAATCCAGACAGTGACCAAGAAGGCCTACAATCCAGCTATGATCATTTCAGCCCATTAGTAAAAGCTTGTCAGATTTGGGCTTTTAAAGACTGATAAAAATCTTTGTCTTTCTAAGGTCAGAAGCAGTGTTCCAGTAATAGGTGTCCTGTGTCCACGTTTCAGCCATATTCCTGAGACTTGCCACAAAATGATTCTGGACTAATATTGACAACGTGGTTCAATACACAAATGATACAACTCTCACCTTCAGTGGTAAAACTTTAGATGAAATAAAATTTAGATATTTTGACCAAATTAGTGTAGCTGGTCAGTTCTTTAATAATTGGAATTTACAAGGTAACTCCAAAAGAACCAATTTCATGCACTATGGTCTCATTGCAGAGGCTAGAACTCAGGTGCTAACAACTTTCTAGGTGAAGAGCAACTAGAAGAGGTCAGATCTGTTAAGGTTTTAGGTCTAAATATAGAAAAAGGACTGACATAGTCGGACCACATTGATACCATTTGCTGAAAAATAGCTTCTGGTATTTTTGTTCTTCGAAGCTTAGCTAAACAAAGCTGCAGTAAGCATATCCTGAAAACTGTATATTATGGCTTAATATATTCTCATTTAAATTATTGTGTTATTTTGGGGGAAATTCAATACGATTGCAAATCCAAAGAATAATTGTCATGCAGAAAAGACCCGCA
Organism: Philaenus spumarius; assembly: GCA_018207615.1. NCBI lineage: Eukaryota > Metazoa > Arthropoda > Insecta > Hemiptera > Aphrophoridae > Philaenus > Philaenus spumarius. Next base: position 43,922 of record JAGFPH010002509.1, on the reverse strand, counting down.
TGAGCAATTTCAAATTTGAACAATGGCCAGGCATGCAGGAATATATTTAATGCAGAAAACTGCTTCCCTGTATTTATATAAAGGAGGTAATACAGTTTTGTCGTTTTAAGTTGTACAGTACAAAATACCACACTAATTTCATGAGAAAGTGGAGTGACTTATGATTGGTAAAACACAAACTAAATCTTCATAAAAAAAACTACCTGCTCAAGCTGGAATAGCTTTATTTAACAGGCTCCCAGAGTTTATTAAGAAAATAAAAAAACAATACAACTTTTAAAAAGCATCTGAAGGATTTGTTGGTGAAAGGTGACTATTACTCCAAGTTTATGCAATAGAGGTAAGAGTCTGGGAAAGATGTGCTCGGATCCTTGTTGGTTATTTTGTGGCTTTGTTGTTTTTAATTGTTGAAGTATTGCAAGTGAACTTTATTGTATTGTGGAATCTATTGATTCTTTTGTTTCTTTAATAGTTGTTGTGTTCTCCAACATTTTGTGTATAGCTGATTGGCATATGTATTCTGTTTTATCTATATAAGCTATTGTTAACATAAGTATTCAGTTTTATTACGCATCTACCTATCATGATTCATTGGTTATTAGTGCTACGAGTGATTGTTGATTAATTTTGTGTAATCGGATGTATGGTGCTGTGTCTTGTGTTCTGTATTTAACTGAAATGTCTGAAGCAATTTTGTTACTATTCAAATTTTCTTGTAAGTTTTTTTAAAATTCTTTGACCATTGCTGCACAGTTGTAATTTTGTCAACAGCTAAATAAATAAAATGAAATGAAGAGCTTTTCATCCCTAACTCTTGCAAGGCGATCTGCTGTCTCATTACCTTTGATGCCTACGTCGTAAGATTGTTGAATTAATGTAAAATAAAGAAATAAAAAGTGACAAATAAAAGCTTCAGGATTCTTAAAGTAAAGGGCAGGAAAATGCATAAGACATGATTCGGTTCAATATTTTGATAAAAGGCAGACAAATTTTAAAGTCAATTTCAGTATTAATTTGAATAAATGTAAAAGGCAGACAAGTATTAAAAAATTAATTATTATATTCAATTTAAATGTGAGTTTAAAAAAAGTAGACAGTTTATGTACTGACATTAAGAAGCGGAAATGTTATACGAGTTTCGAGACGCATTTAGACAAAGTAACGTTCACACCAGTCTAGACGAGATAAGAAGCAAACACCTGCAGGCTAGTTCCAGGAAAAATGGTCTACGTGCATTTCAACATGCAAGATCTGGAAAGAAAGCATAGTTAGCAACCAAAAGAATGTGATGCAACATCGGGCATTTATGCGTGGTCAGACGTTCCTGATTGGTGGAGAGAAAATAGGCACCGACTGAAGGTAGCGGAGGGAGAATAATGCTAGAATCACTTCTCAACGAGAGTCCCGGCTGTAAGTGTTGCGCAATAGTAAATAGTTTAAATATGTTACATTTATAATCTACAAAGTCGTAAAGGGTGTTTTGAATGAGGTATTGAAGAACTGGTTGTTAATTTTGAAAAGTTAAAATCTTCGACAATGGCGGGTGTTGCAATCGGCGAACTTTACAAGTTTTTGAAATAATGTGACTGAGTAAATCGGACATGATGAACTAGGCTACAAAAGTGTTGCGCGTGCGAGTGGGTTTTTCTTTTTTAAATATTAATAAGTTTATGTCTGCCTTTACGTAAGTATTATATATATGTATATACTATACAGGGTGAGTTTCTACTGACACCATTAACTTCGCCAGTGTTACTCACTAAATGGAATAAAAAAGTTCATATGGACCCATGTCCGATTCTCAACCGTTTGGCTGTAGTCGCGAATTTTGTGTTTTTCAAAATTATGCTATTTTGCCTCACTATTTGTTTGATAAAAATAAAACTAATCAACGTACCGAATTGAAATTAAAACCATTAGAACAAGAATTAAATTTTCTATAAAACCAAGGGTTTTTGTAATGATTTGTCAACAATAATGCCTTATAAAATTGGAAATAAAATAAGAAGTTGGGTAAGTAAAAGTTTTAGGTTACATTTCAAGACCCTTTTTTACTACTTAAATGAAACGTAAGGCAATATCAAATGAAATTAAAAACTTCCTCATTTAATAACCTTTAAAATGATGTACAAATGTTAAGTTTTACGATTAAGTATGACAGTAAAAACTCTAAGAAACTGGAATAAAACACGTTTTACTGATTTGGTTTTAACAAAGAAATGTACTGAAATGATGTACTTATTTGTTTTACGAAATCAGCTGTAGCTTGGTATTGGTTGAAATCAGCAGTTATAATGGTATTTTAATTTATCACCTAGTCTGAATCAGCTGTTGTTAATACTACATTGTTGTAATAATTAATTGAGTCAAACTGAACTAGGCATTAGTGTTGTAAGATAGTCATTCTGTGATATGGATCCTTTTACAAATTTAGAATATGCTGATATGCATTTTATGTACGGCTTTTGCTCCGGTAATGCGGTTGAAAGCTGTTGCGAGTACAATCATCGTTTTCTTGACAGAAGAATTCCTGACGTCAGAACCTTTACCAGGGTACATCAGAGTTTGTGTGAAAATTGAAAGTTTCCTACTAATGGTCGCTTAGTTGGCAATTTCATGTAAGATGTTGCCGTAGAAGAAGCTGTGCTAGACCGAGTAGAAGATCCGCGGACAAGTACAAGAACTGTGGCCAGTGAATTGGGCGTATCTCAGACATATGTATTAAGGCTCTGCAGTACATAAATCTTGTCACTTTTCTCGCCCATAAGAATAATGTTACACTTGAACATGCGTACCGCTGCCAATTTTAATCACACAGTTATGATTTACGACTTATTTCAAAGGTCACGTTAACGCGGATGTTTCCCTTTTTTAAAAAATCGAAATTTTTGGATAGTTTTTGAAAAAAATGAGTTCAAGTTTGAAAACAATGTTTCAAGTTCTTGATTTTTTGTTGGTCAATGAAAACCGATATCGAAATTTTCAAAAAAGGAAAACATCCGTTATTTTATCTTCTATCTGGTAGAAAAAAATGAATTTTCTAACTTATAAATTAAAGCAGATACAAGTGTTCAAAGGAAGTAATGTACCTAGACGTACGGTGTCGCTCTCGCGCGGATCATATAAGAACTACTCAGTTGCGTATGAATATAACTTTTACAGATAAAAGGCACTACTTTCAATATTGTCTGCAATATTACAACTCAAAAATTATCGAATTTAAATTATTCAACGAAAAAAACACGTAACTTATGAAAGTATCCTTAACTTGCAAACTGTTCTGAAATATATTTCTTTAAAGAAATATTATTACAAACAAAAAATAATGTAATTGAAAACCTACTGTTGATGATACAAATTAAAACTTATTTCAAAATACTGATTTCTGATTGAATCCCCGTAAGTACATTCATGAAATATCCGACCAAGTTCAGTACTAGGGGTTATAGTTTATTGGTACTTTTCTCGGGGCCATGAAATTAGGCAGGTGAGAGAAATGTCGGTGTTGCCAACTCGTCCTGTAGTTATTTCTACTACTTACACACGTCAAGTAAAGGTTTTGAAGCTCAATAGTAGTTTTTTCTCTCGTGCTTGTGAATCTGTCTACATAGCAATGTGAAATAAAATTATACCACTGCCTTCTGAAAATTCTACTGATTCCAATTGTATGACTTTTTTATTTTTTAAACGGCAGCAAATAATTAACAGAAGAATAAAAACCTAAATGGTAATTTAATTTAAAACCGCTGTGTAGGCCTATTGGATTTTTCACCAACCATTTTTTTGTTTTTTTTTGGTCAGCAAGATTTCGTCTGCTGCAAAGTTGTAGAAAAGCGTATGAATAAAAATGTTTATGAGATTTTTAGTTTAGTTGTAAAATGCAGAACTGTATGAATCAAGAACAAAGACACGTGGGCGCTCAACGAAAACCGTAGCCGTAGCCTTACGCAATGTTGCAAGTTGCTATTTTATAATCAAGAGTAAAAAACAAATAATTTTAATCATCATCATTAAAAAAAAATCATCATCATCAGGATCATTTGCATTTCCTTTACATAATTATTGTATGATGATTGTAATACCATGATTTTTTTACTTTCTCACTATACTATAGTATAGAGAAAGTATAGTGATCGCAAAAAAAATCGATGTTGAGATTTTTGTGGAAATATCCGTTTTGGGACCCCCTGAGTACAAAAAAAGTGGTTTTTACAAAATGTCTGTCTTTATGTATTTCTGTATGTATGTATGTATGTCTGTATGTATGTATGTATGTATGTATGTATGTCTGTATGTATACAAAGCTAGAGAGAAAACTATTCGATCGATTTCAACCAAATTTGCACCAGACATGTCAAGTAGGCCTGTATAGATGCACGAAAAAGGGTTTTGAAAAATTTTGAAAAACAACCCCGTTTTTGGCCAAAAAACCTCCAAAAAATCTGTTATTATTTTTTTATAAAAAAACGGCTCTAACGATTTTGATAAAGTTTGGCTTATTTGTAGCCTTTAATGTGCCCTACCCTATGCAAAAACCCGCATCTTTCTAAAAATTCTCGTTTAGCTAATAATAATAATAATAACTGATTTTTTGGGTTTTTTTGGCCATAAAGGGGGTTGTTTTAAAAAAAAATTCAAAACCTTTTTACGTGCATCTATAAAGACCTAATTAACGTGTTTGGTGCAAATTTGTTCGAAATCGATCGAATAGTTTTCTCTCTAGATAATAATAATAATATTTATTAGTCAATCTCCAACTTTAATAAAAGTATACAAAGCTAGAGAGAAAACTATT
>JAGFPH010002509.1:0-24197 GCA_018207615.1 Philaenus spumarius | reverse complement strand
GCTGGAGAATATTCAGTCCATCCGATCCTTGCTGGAGAATATTCAGCTACCTCGTTCCTAAAGAAACGTGTTAACAAGTAGGCATTGCGAGTTCGGTTGTTCTGACAGTTCGCCGGCGTTGTAGTAACGATAGGTCGCTGTACAGTAAGGATAGCTGTAACCATCACGCACTCATCCCGGAAAGGAGCTTTTGGCGGTGATGAAATATTAAGGGTGGAGTGTCAATCATCTGATTCGCTCATGAATGCCCAATATAACTGAGCCAAAAATTATATAAACTTTCCCGTAAATTCGTGTTTGCCGGACCCCTGGAACATATCCCATTCCGATTAGAGTCGATCCTGGCAAAACTTACGGTGACTGTTCTTGCGTGTTATATCAACAAAACTGTGTAAAGATCTTAAAATATTCAAACCTTGTTTGGCAAGATGAAGATGTCTATTTCTCTCAATTTCTTGAAGTGATGCAATTGTCCTTCTACCGAGAGAGTTTGTGGACATTTCCATGGGTGCTCCAGATGTTACTCTTGATATTCTCTCCAGATCATCTTGACTTCGTTTTCTGTCTGCTTCCTGCAAATAACAATTAATATAATACTTCGGAGAATGCAATAAATTATTACTTAATTTATTAAACAATGAAAGCATAACGAGGCAGTAAACATACATTTTACTAGATATTTTTACATTTCATAACTCAAATAAATTTTTTTAGACTTATACAAAAAAAATACACAAGAACAAATTTCTTATTTTAATTGAGCGAATTGTGTTTTTACGCTATCTGAATTCTGGAAAACAACAACCTTTTCCAATGAACACTTTTTGTTCACCTTAATTGTTTACACTTATATGAAAAAAATACCAATAAAATAAACGGTCCTTAAATTCATGGAAAAAATAAGATTCCCACTTTAAAACAATAGTTTCCACGATATTGGAAAATGTCAACTGACTTTGGAAAGGTCGATAAATATTTAACATTTTTCAATGCCCAGTTAAAATTATCACCCTTTATAGTAGACTTGGATTATCAAATCAAATGATTAAGTTTGTAAACCTAAGAACAATTTACTGTGCAATAAAACTAAGCTAAAATATGTTCCAACGAACGCCAAGCAGTCCCTCTTGTTTTTGAATATTTACTTTCTTAGATTTACAATGTCGTAAAAAATAACATTACAAACCTTATTATTTACTGCTGAGTTATTTAACATTTTTTTCTAGTTACAACTTTAAATCATCAATTTCTACACAATCATTTTAATTGAGATAAACACCATAGAATAAATGTTTAAATATATTAAGTTTATATTATCTATATATTAATAGGCAAGCACAAAACTTGTCGTCCTTTTTTCTCAGCTTGTGTGCATCGTAGGAGAAATTCGCGCATACCGTTAGAAAGGTAGTGTCCTGTAGATGAGCAGAACCCCATTATAATTTACATCGGTCCTCAGGGATACGCCCCAGTGGCCCTCAAAGTTTCAATGTTAATCATATGGAAGGTCAATCTTAAGGAAGAAGAAGAAAGATTTCTTTTGATTTTATCAGGGGCACAAAAAACAGCTGTTCATATGAAAAGCTTAAAACAGCAGATTTTGATCAACAGCTGATTTTGATCAACAACTGATTTGGATCAAAAACTGAATATAATTTTAGGTTAGGTAAATCAAGCAATAGCGAAGCATTGCCGGGTCCACTAGTTTTCATTATTTAACAATTACTTAGCAATGCAGATTTAAAACTATAAACGCTCAAAAAATCAAATCTAAAATATTTAACTCATAATCAACTCCTTTTTACTGTCACCATCTACTTGGAAACCCTTTAAATCAGACAATTCAAAATTGTCCAAAAAAAGGCCAGCGTTGACTAAAACATATTTCTAAATTTAAACTGACAATTTAAACCAAATTAATAAACAAAGTTAACAAAACTTATTAGACATGCAACATACTTGATCAGAAAGTTGTGTTTCAGCACTCTGCAACTGTGAATCAATCTCACTCAATCTGTTCCTGCCCTGCACAAAACAAACAAACACTTTATCTAACGCTCTTTTATCTGTGCTTAGATAACACACTTTTTACTCGACTATCTCACTTTTGCATACAAGTAATAATTGACAGGTATCAATAATATTCTGACATAATGTTTTATCAAAGTATTTTAAATATAAATCTATCTATATCTATATACATAATTAATTTGCTAGGGGTTATTTTGTGAGTAGAACTCCTCCTAGAGTTTTTAACCGATTTTGATGTTTTTGGTGTCATTTTACAGAGCTCACTCTGAAGTTGTGCTTCCCTTAAAATGAGCTCAATGTATGTTAAGGGCTTCGCCCCAGTGGCCCTCAAAGTTGCCATGTTAATCTTATGGAAGGTCATTCTTAAGGAAGAAGAAGAAAGATTTCTTTTGATTTTATCAGGGGCACAAAAAACAGCTGTTCGTATGAAAAGCTTAAAACAGCTGATTTTGATCAACACCTGATTTTGATCAACAACTGATTTGGATCAAAAACTGAATATAATTTTAGGTTAGGTAAATCAAGCAATAGCGAAGCATTGCCCGGTCCACTAGTAGTTTCTTTAAATAGAAATCATAACTGATGAAGATTCAAAGTTAAGTCGGAAAAATTGTTCAAGCGCTACAGATTTTTCTATCAATAGGAATAGAAAATATATAATGTTGGTGCGGAATAATTGTTCAGAAATTAAAATACAGTAGAACCTTGATTATCCAAGTTTCCATATTAACCAGAGCAAATTTTAAAAAAAACTTTTGCCACAATGTAAGTTAACTGAATTAATTTTGTTAAAGAATCTCATAGCTTGAGAGGATTTCTCAATAAGTGAATTTATAATACAAACTGTTGTGTTAGATTGAAAAGAAAGAAAACAAAACTGTCATTTGCCTTGAACAGTTGGACATCCTGAAAACATTTCCACTCCTTACCCAAGGCAATAGTATGGTGACCTTTTGCGGAGAGATAGTATACTGAACAACAAAATGGTCTTAGGCCTGTTTACACTCCCCTCCTTGTGGCATTGTATTTAGGATTCAACATTATTTCCCACGAGTTGTTTCTTCCCCCTGCTACTGTATTTTGTTCTTTTGTTTTTAGTCAGCGTTAAACTTTATGAATGAGAGTACCATTATGAGTTGAAAGCGAAAGCGTGTTGCTTTATCTTTAAATCAAAAATAGAAAGCAATTGAACGATTAGATGGAGGTGAATCAATAAGAAAAGTGGCAAATGATTTTTAGGTGTTGGGGAAGTGACTGTCGGGAATTGGAGACGAAATAGAGCGGAAATTGAAAAAGTGGGTATCTCAACGGTATTCAAATTAAGAAGCTAAACAACCAATGAAAAAAATGAGCATGAAAAACTTCAGAGGCATTATTTTTGGGGTTTTTATTACAGTAGCTTACAGTATTCTGTTTCTTTAATTTGAGTACATTATCAAACCTTCTTTGTTTATTTAAAACTTTATTATTAAAAGCCAAATAAAATAGATTTTGAAGTAGTAAGGCTCCAAATCAACCTAAAATGACGTAACCTGATAGGAACTCGCATCTCAAAGGTTTTTTCATGGCCTACCGCATTATCCGAGTTTTTGGGTAGTCTGCCCGGTCCCAATTATCTCGGATAATCAAAGTTCTACTGTTCATGAAAAATATTTAGATTTTTGCCAAAGTTTTTAAAAACATGTATAAAACTTTTATAAATAAAACGCATACAAAAAAAACACTTAAAAACACAGAGACGCAACTCTACAAGCTGTAGTAGGAGCAAACATCGCAGCTTTCAGGATTGATTTTTAATAAACAAAAAGAAATTAATGATTACACTTCCATAAGGTAAGTAATAATAAGTGATCATCAGTTGAGATGAAAAATAAAGGGAAAATATTTACAAAATTACTCTTATGGACAACTAATATAAATATTCTCTTTTTGAAGTAGAGCCCTAAACATTCTATAAATATACACCTAAAATAATAACAGAAATTTATTTACTTCCTCAATTTTCCTTAGTAACTCTATCAGTTGAACTTGAAGTTGTTTTGTGTTTGCATTCGCATGCCTTTCAGCTTCATCTCTTTCTGCTTCAATACTTTTGATCTTCTCTCTCCTTTCCTCATAACGACTACTTATTTCATTCACTTCTCTCTGCAATTCTTCTCTTCTAGAAAGCCAACCTTCGAGAAGACTGAATTCCATATCTTCAAAAGACTAAAATCAAAAATATATTATACAATAATCTGGTTGTAAAACATCTGAGGGGTAAAACTAATGCCACTAGAAATAAGTTGGTAGATATAGTTAAGACATATAAAGGAACCTTTTCACTGGAACTGTCCACCGTATCTGATGAACGTGACTGCTAAGCAATTATTATTTCTTGTATTTTCGTTGACCTCCTCTCGCATTACTCAGTTTCTTGTCAGCCTCAATTAAAGGAATACAGACACGCAAGTTTGTAACATGGATTTTAATACCATTTTTAGTTTATTTTTTGTTGGAAGAGGAATTATGCTTTTAACAAGATCTAACCCTAACACCATATGAACACATAATAACATGATAATGACTCACAAATTATACAAGATGCTTATCAAAATCATCAAAACCATTTTTCGACATGACGTAAAGAAAACATAGAAAATATATTGAGTAGTCGCAAAGTAACTGTCAGACTGCTTCAGGAACGGTCAACTCCAAGTAGTTGGGGGACCAAATCGATAACATTAGGATCGTTGACTCACAAGCAGTTCCAACGAAATATGGCCTGTCAATTTCCCTCAAAACAGGAGTCACTCCCAGCCTACGGTGGACTGTTCCAGTAAAAGTACATCATAATAACTTGTCAAAACGGAGACTTGTAACATATACCTTCATGCAATAGGCCCCTAGTACTCTAAATGTTTGATTAATACTTTCTAAATATGATTATATCTCTAGTTGACAAATCATTGTTAAAAAAAGTTTTTAACAACCACAGTGTTGGAACAAAAACAACCTATGCAAAATTATTTTAAATTCATATTTATATATACAACATTATTTGAAATTTATAATCAAATAAATAAAAACTAACACAATCCAATATTTCAAAATCAACGCATACCTTCTTTTCAGCTTCAAGTATTTCTTGCTTCTGCCGTAACAGCTCCATTAGTTTGGACTTTACTTCAGAATCCTCCGTACAGGAGTCCAATTTTTGTTCGATCCTAAAACATGACAAAATCAAAAGTTGAGACAAAAAGCCCAGTCTAAAAATTAACTTAACAAAAGCAGATCTTGTACGGGTAATAGACCCTTATTATAATAATAATAAAATTAAATAGTAGTTGACTAACTATTTATTTATAGAACTATACTTTCTTTTCTATAGTTTGAGGTAAGAGTTACTTTTATATATTTATTGCATTTACCTATATAGATCTGTTTAAAATAATCCTATTACTTTTATACCCAAACTATAATTTTTCTTAAAAACATTGCATTGAAAAATGTTTATTGGCAATAAACCACTTACTGATTACTGATTATTTCAAATTCCTTTTTGTCACACATACATTTTACAAATTCAAGTTTAAAAAACCTACAACATAAACTTCTACATTACAAAATAATCCTTAACACTATAATAGGCCTTATTTATTAAATAATCAGTTCCTCTTTTTTTTTTTAAAGTATTATTTTGAAGTTCAATATGCAGCTTATTGTAAATTTTCTTTCCATAATAATGTGGTATTGATTCAAATAAAGTTTTTCTATTAAAGGAGAGCTAAAAATTACTCTTTTGCCTCGTGTTATAATGATGGATATGCTGGCATTCCACAAGCATATAATAGTTTTGCCTCAACACCTAAATGTATATTACATAGTAAGGGTAAGGGTCATCATAAGGGTCACTGCAATACCTCATCTTTCCTATGGAAATTCGCTAATAACCAACTCTTTAAATATCTTACAACCCTTACAAGATGTTCTGCTTCTGGAAAAGGTCATAATTCTTAAATATTCTTTTGGGCTTTAAATAACTCTCCGGCTTTACTTAAACTACCCCAAATTTAAATTCCAAACAGTATAACCGAGACATACAAAGGAAATATTATTGGACATACATTTTCTCAAAGTTATACTTTTCCCCGTTGTCTTTTCTCCCAACAAGGCCAAATTTGGAAAATGCAGAGCTGTGAGCAGTAACTTGTAAGTTTGTTAATAAATATCGTAGCGAGTTGGATATTTTTTCATTTTGTTTTTTGTCAAGTTTTGTTTCAAGTATTTTCTTTAAAAATTTATGTTCTGTACTAGGGTTATTGAAGCAGTTTAAAATGGCATTATTGGTTATTAAGAGTGCTGACAAACAGTGTGTGCATACAGCTCGGCCCTTCATCGATACAATTACACACTTGTTTTTACATACATCTGAACCTGAATTCAAAGGGTAGAAAATAACCAGCCTATCCACTTTTACATCTATCTAATGTAACAATAAAGTTGTACACGATAAAACTTTAAAATAATCAAAATGCATGTTTATAACACAAGAAAATATGCTCAGACACCAAGTTTTATCAATACCAATCAATTGTTTGGTCTATAGTGTGCGGCAGAGTCTATAAATTACAGGCAAAAAGCAAAATGTAAACCAAAATTACAAATTTAGGAGACCACAAAATAATCTTATAATCAAAATAGATTTCAATCCCTCTCCCTATTTACAGATTACACAATCTTTATATAAAGTAAAAACGTTTCTAATTAGTTAATATAGAAGCAATATAAAGTTTAAAATATTTACGTTTGCAGTTCAGCTTGCTGTTGCTCCAGTCTTTGTTTACTTTGAGTCTGTCGCTCAGTTTGCTGCATTACACATTTGTCCATTTCTTTATCACATTCAGTCATTCGGTCACGAAGTACGCTTAACCTATTTTCTTCTTGTGCTAATTTTTCATTTTGTAACTGTAATTCCCCGCCCACCAATGCTTGCTCTATTTCCTGAAAAAACAAACATCTTACTAGCACTTGTTTCAGTAAAATTTATATTCCCGATTTGGGTTCATCTGTTTCAAATACTCGGCTACTTTCTAAATTGCTACAGAGCTGGAAACGTAGCATGTCTTAGAGTTGACAATGTAAAAGTTTGAATTTACCTATTTTCAAACATGGAGACATCGAGAAGGATGTTTTATTTTTAAGACGTTTAACTAAATTGTATAACAGACTCTATGACCAACAATTAAGATTAGTCTCCTTATACACTTTAGATCAGCAGGTAATTATTTCTATTGTAGACCCATAACTTTAAGGCTGTGGAAAACATACAAAAATATTTTTAAATAGGTGATTTTTTAAATGTACTGCACTTAGTCATGAATTTAAAATGCAGGAAATTTTCTTAATTGTCTCCTACTTGCTTCAGCCGCTTTTGCTACTAATTTCTGAACCCATGTGATAGACTTATTAAAATAACTTCCAAATATAAAAGAAAGAACTACTGTATAGTCCTGATTATTCGAACATCGGTTTTTCGACATTCCGTTTTATCCAACTTGACGACATTATAATATATTTAAGAGTATAAATGACATTGATTAAGGCTGTACTTTTTTAATAAACAATTAGCTGACGAATATTTCATCATTGTGATCAAACACCAAATATTAATATAATAATGTTGAAATAAGTCAATGAAAGAAATTTTATTTTGAAAAGAAGTAGGCCTACCAGTGGAAGATCGCCAGAATATGGACCAAAGAGGGAGGTGGACAGCTGTGCTAGTAGTACAGATAGAGTCCTGGGTTAATTGAGGGTTTGAAGAAGTAAATTTTTTACCTCGGTAAATTTCTCACTGGTCACGAATACTTCAGATCATACTAATGTAATATGAGGAAAGTAAGTAGTCCTGAATGCGTATATGGAGACTCCACCATAGAAACATCAAACACACCTTTTTCTAATATGAAAGATGGGCTACAGAGAGACAGTTACTCGAGTCAGAGATAGGACCTATAAACCCTGTCAGCAGGATTATGCTGCTTGGCAAGGAACAACGGAAGAAAGTGGCAATCTTTACTGAAATATTGCTCAGACAAAATAAGTTGGAAGAGGACTTACTAATGGCCCAATAAACGAAGCCTAACATACGAGAGACAGAGCCTTAAAATGGCAAAAAGTGGCTCCATGCCGAAGTAATGCGGAAATGCGGTTCAGGCATGGGTTTAAGCCTGGAATAAAGACATCAGGGTTTAGTGGGTAAACCGGATGAACCCACACTGGGAGACTTAGCTCATGATGGTGCCTAATGCATTCCCCCTCTATAAAAAAATACACAATAACAACTAGTAATGTACTTGTTAAGACACAACTAAAAGAATAATATAACCAAGTTAAATTGGAATTTATATTGTTTGGGTTATACCTTATTTACAGTAAACTATTTCAAATATGAAATAAAAAAATTTGTTTAAAATAAAATTTCTAAATAGAGTACTAATCAATATCAGTTACTTACTTCTCTCATAAGTTCTTCCTCCTTCTGTCTAATGTCCGTTACTTTAGTCTTGAGTGATGTAAGGTTGGTCATCAGTTGTATTTTCTCCAAACGTAAAGAGTTCTGGATTTCTACCTGCGCCGCAAGGTCTGGTAGAGGAAGAATGAACTTGCCACTATCTCTACCTCCAGCTCCCAATCCGCTATCTCTATCACTTGGTCCCGGACTAGGGGTCAGCTTATCTCTAGAAGGACTACCTCGTACTATCGCGTCTAACTGCATTATCAACTGCTCCGTTGTGTACTCTCCGTTCACAGGTTGTGAATACTTTTTACTACTTTCACTGTTTGATACGTTCAGACTTTCTACAATAATTGAAGGATTAGTCCACGATGGACTTGAGTTACATCTTGCAGCACTCTTAGTACTTGTAGATGTATTTGTACTTATCACAGCTTTTTCTTTACATTTTTCACTTGTCAAAGAATCATTACTGCTTCGCAGCGGTGAACAACTTTTCTCTTTTTGGTAACCGTCATCATTATTCATTTCAAAACTGTTTCTCGGATCAAATCCAAAAAACTCGTACTTTGAAACCGCAGTAGACTCGGCAATAGAGCTTGATTTTTGGTAGTTTTCATTTTTATTTGTTCTATTAAAATCTAAATTTAGATTTCCTCTGTTTACATTTTGGTCTTTTAACTGGTTTTCCATGTGATGACCATTTAGTATATTTTGGTTTTCCGTCGAGCTCATGATGAGTTTAGAACTATTTCTTGGAGGTGGAGGAGGCCCAAGTATTTCGTAATCACTTAGTATGGCCAGTTTGTTCTCAATAACATCAAAACTATATTCTCGGCTGAAACAATTATTGTAAAATGATTATTTATTTAAACCATTATGTTTGTAAATGCATGAACATACTGTCATTTTTCATTTTAAAATTATTTATGTATACATCATATTTATATGGGTAGGCCCAAATAGCAAGAGAATTATTCATAGTAATTTTAATAAAAGAATAATAATTTATTAGTGTGAACACTTTAAAGTGGCTTCACAAAGAGCGATAAGTTAAAATAACCTTTATTATGGTACGGTTTGACTTTATCAGGTTGTTTTCACATAAGTTGCTAACCAGAGCTATGGTTTCTAATGACTTTCAGAATTAATTATTATGGGTAGTTCGTTCTCACAGAAGCTCAGTTTTGGTGTTCTCTAAAACGTCTTAAGTTCGAATGATATTACTGTGCAATAAAGAGAAGTTGAAGCAAGTAAAATAATTCCATAATGCTGTTGAACCGCTTACATGAGTTGAATGAATTTCAATCCAATCATATGCTGCTTCGTTCTGCTGAGAATGGAAAAACTCGCTTTTCGAGATTGTACCTCGAACTTGCGCCCTCGGATTATGGACTGGTTAGCGGACAAACTCGCAAACACAAGCTGGCCCGAAGTGGATTTGAACCGGGCACTTTTATGGTATTTTACGTTTTGATTGATTTTGTGGAGACCAGATAAGGTCGTGTAAAAAAACAAAATGTGCAGAAAAATTTCATATATTTATTTTTTTTTAAATAAACCCCCAAAAAAGTTTCATTTTAGTACAAAAAATATAAAAAAATTACTACTTCTGATAAAAAAATGTGCTTCTGGTTGTTGGATTTTTTGTAGGCTTAGAAAACCAATTTTTGTAATAAATTGGATGAAAAATGTGACCATTAGAGTGCAAACAAATATATACATATATATATTTTGACATTTTTAAGGACAAATAAGGGACCATGATCGGTGCTCATTGACCACTACCAACCTTAGATCTCACCATAAAAGTCCCTGCATAAGCTCATCATTCCTATGGAAATTCGATAAAAGCAGGTATGATTTTATGAAATAAACTTGAAATGGGTAAATTTTTAAATGAGGTTCAGGAAGAAACTGGAGATTTGTACAGAGCAAGGCAATTGATAATTAATTGTCAGGGATTCTGAATTGGTCAAATTGGTCAATGGAAGCTACAAAAAATACTTTTATATTTAGTATTTAGATTTTACTTTTCCTTCGTTAGTATATTTGTCTTTTAAGGCACAATATTCATTAAATACTTTGGTGTATTAGACTTTGGCAAAAAAAAGGTTAAGAGAACGTGAATGCAAGAAGAACCCACAAACATGGATATTGTTTCACTTCTCAATGAATGACTCCGTTAAAGATTATGTTTAAATAAAATAAATTATTGAATATGAAACAAAATAAATATAACAGCATCACTAGTATTACTAGAATTCCATTGTGCATTCTAAGATGAGTTGAGCAGGTCAAGAAGATAAACAAAAAAATAGCAAGTTCGGGAATAAAAAAAAACTGCAGCACAATGTAGCAAGCCACAGTACAGAGTAACTTAGCTGTGAGAAACAATGATATTCAAATAAATAGCTCTATTTTTCCAAAACATTAATTATATTTGCTATGAAATACATTTAATAAAAACTAACCAAATTAATTAATTACAATAATTAACATATTTGATAAATATATGCTGTCACACACCTTGAAGATTCTTTGTTTGAAAGAATTGTTTTGATCCGTGTACGTGGACTACTGGGATGGACAATCGTAACGTTTTCATAGTTGACAGGTAGCTTTATGTTCTCTAAATTTGGACTCATCGAAATGTCTTGTTTCTGATGACTGGATTCGTGTACAGTCGGTGGTTTATCCCTGTTAACGCAAACACAATTACCAGCTATAGTATTAAATCTCTAAATATTTGTCCAAATGTATTCAAGAACAGTTAACTGATAGGTTAAATTCCCAGAATGATCTGCGATGTTAGCGCTCCGTGGGATGTTTTATATATAATTGTTTTCCGAATTAACTATAGAACATGATAATATTATAACTGAGACACCAATCTGCCTCCAGCTTCGACTCACACGTTGCTTTATTCCACACGCATTGCGAGTTTGCACCTCGACCTGATGGCCTCGGGTTATAGACTGCTTCGCTTCACTCACAGCGTACAAACTCGGCCATCGGATCATAAAATGCCCCCACGTTAAAATCACCCACATGGATTGGACCAAATATTTTTAAGGTATTTTTCGTTTTTGAGGAAACCAAGCGAGCTATAAGGTTGTGTAAAAAACAAAATGTGCAGAATAATATCCTAAATTTATTTTTTTAGATAAAACTGTAAAAAACATTCGTTCTAGTACAAAAAATCTAAACAAATAGTCATATCCGGTCAAAAAATGTTCTTCCAGTTGTTGGATTTTTGGCTAACATACTCGTCTGAGCAACTTAAAAAACTAAAGTGTGTACCAAATTTGAACAAACTGTGATGTAAAATTATAGCTGTAAGAGTAAGAGTGAATACACATACATACATATATATATAACATTCTTAATAACACCCCAAAACGTGTTCTGGGGACTATGATCGGTGCTCATTTACTATTCCCGATCTTAGGTCTTATCATAAGGGTCACTGCAATAGCTCATTTTTCCTATGGAAATTTGCTAAAAATAGGTCCTCACATTTATAAAGTTATATACCACACAAAAAAGATATTTGCATAAAAACTAATACAGTAAAGTCCGGTTTATCCGGCCTCGTTTTATCCAACCCCTCGGATTATCCGGCCCACCATCCAAAGAATATAATGAAATAAATGAAGCACTATCTAAGCGATCCAAAAACATCTTGCAACATGTAAGAACACCTGCATTGTAGTGACGACAACGGCATTATGGTTGTGTGTTGCGTCTAGTTTGTGCCGTCTGTAGAAAAGTTTTTGAAGGGCAAAAAGAGGTCAGAATATGAAAAACAAAAAACAATAAAAGAATTTTTTTTTAAATGAAAAATAAATTTCTATTGAGAAAAATAGAAATAGCACTAAGTTATTCTGCTATTTTATAGCTGTGACGATTAACAAATGTAAAATCTTTAGTTAAATACATTTTAACAAGTTTTGAGCCTTAAAATTATATTTAAGTTCAATAATTTAACATAAGATATTTATAAGAAATTATTTAATTCACTTCATAATCTTCAATAAATTTTAATTTGCTCCATCATTTTTATACAACTTTTAATGCAAAATTTGTTTGAGGTTTTTATACAATATTGTACGTACAGTACTCCAGCTAAAATATGTTACACTTGTAACAATGGTTGTATCTAGGGTATCTACTATAATAAACCCCAAGATTTTGTCCATCTATTTGTTGTTTTATTGAATGATTCCAATGTAAATTACAGTAGTACTGTAAAGTTTTCTCATGTACGTTTATTGGCTTGTTTTGACCCTATACTGTATTATCCAGCTTTTATGGTTCCCGGCCTGGTACTCCGCCACATTAGGCCGGATAAAGCGGACTCTACTGTATTACGTACTGTAGAATTACTGTGCAGGCAGGATTTGTAGCATATAATCTAAAGAATCGATTAGTGTAACTTTCTTTGAGATATAGTTAGCAGAGGCCGCGCAAAGCAACAGCTGATTAACATGTCGTAAACTTTGACTCTATCACTTCATAAAGATTCAAATGAGTTGTAATTTACGACTCCTATCAGTTCTACGATTAAGTAACAAACTACAAGAAACAAGTATGAAAAATATACTTTATTCATATACTGTAGTACCCAATTTAATAGACAAAAAATGTTATTACTTTTCATATCAAGTGATGATAAATAATACTAGTTTTCTTCATAACATTACACACTTTAAAAGATATTCACTACTGTTCACTTCAATATCATTGTACATTACAAAATTAAACTTGTTTTAAATCTTTAAATACAACAGCTTATAATAGTGCAATAAGCAATTATTTATAGAATGATTTGTCCAACTTGGTTTTAAAAGGAAGATACCCAGGTAGGTGAAAAGTTTAAAGTAACAGAGCTTGTCCACGGTGGAGGACTGCAAATTTGAAAGAATCCTTTTACTCTTCTCAGAATCAAGATGGTGTTTTCTTGCAAAACCACTCGATGAGATCTAGTACTCAATTTTAAAAATTCAGGCTCAGCTTTCAATCCTACCCCTATAAGGTTATGAAACTTTATATATTTTATAGTTATATAATGAAAATTTGAATGAATACTCACGTGTCAAAAGTAAAGCTCTGGTTCATCTGTGGTGAATGTGGCGAAGGTGAATGTAGCCTCTTGTCTCGAGGTAACGATCCATTTGTAATGATTCTACGAACATACATTCAATTACTTGGTATAATAACATGCATAAAACATGACTACTGTACAATCTACAATATGAAATCACCTTGTAATATCACTAGGTAATAAGTTATATATAAAGACATTAACAAACAAAGAAAAATCTAAACAAACACTGAATAATGATAAGAAGGTACAAATTTACTGTCAACAATAAATAGTAAAGTTAATAATATTTTGTTGTTGGAATATTAACACCATTAGGTTTGTATAAATTGGGAGTAAGAAATTATTATCTATTAATATCCCAACTATTCACAAATATTTAAATAATAAAATAGACAAAGTATATATTTTTCAACAACATACAAGCATTTCTGTTTAGAACTAATTACATTATTTTCTAAAAATATACATAGAGTTCATAAAGTCCCGTTAACCAACCTCACTATTTTTGTTACCGAAAATAAGTTAACAAAACTTTGTATATATCTTGCGTTGCATAATAGGACACATTTTTTGACGGGGCTCCAGTTGAAGCACACTTGGGAACCACTGGATGAGCAAACAGGTTGTCAATATTCGTTCTAAAAGCATTTGTGTTTTGGTTATTAAAGTAGAAGCCCATTCAAGTAAGATATTGCGTTACATGACACAGCTATTTTTGGTGTTTCGTCTTGGGATATAATTAATAGGGATAAGAGTCTGACACGATTATAGAGTCAATCTTTATATTAATGAAGGGATCAGTATATGTTGTTTAGTATTGTAAAGTTTGTTAGGCTTATAAGATCATATTCTATACACATGAACCTCATTGTAAAAGTAGTATCAAATAACCACTGGACCACTCAAGGATTAAATATAAAAATTTTAAAGTAGATGGCATTAGTTTCTGGCTCTATAATACCTGAACCTTAGTAGTCCGATATTTTGAACCCTAACATTTATAATTGAAACATATTTTACCTGTTTTGTTGAGGTTTGTTAAGTCTTTCCCACTGAGCCTGCTTTTCGTAATCAGCACACATAGTTAAAATTTCATCCAATCGAAGTTGTTCGAGTCGTTCGTTCTCTTGTTCCATTAACCGCTCGTTTTCAGCCTAAAAAAAGAAAACATTAGATATCGCAGATTAACTCGGTTGTACACTGTTATCAATATGGAAAATCTTACGCGACTTCTTAATCCTTTATGTCAACCAATGCAATATTTTACCAAAATAACAAATTTGATACAGAATATATTTACACTACTCTCACCAACAAAAAACAAAAATGAGTACATTACCCTACATTGTTAATTAATAGTGCCAATAATATTTAAGTGGTGACTAGAAATCTTAATTTTGTCATTTGTAGCATTGTATGCAAAAAATTTATTTTTGAAGTGAAAACTTCTTTAGGTGCACCAAGCACTTTTTAGATGAGATAAAATAACAAACTTACGATACGCACTTAAAATGAGATGTTTTGCGTATCTGATTTCGTCTATGATTTCTTCTTCTTCATTGGTTTGCACACGTACTAATATAAACCAAAAGTCCAATGTAACAGCTGATTGTAAAAGAAGAAATCGACGAAATAAAATAGGCAGTGGTAAATTCAAATGGGGTTTTAATGGGTAATCTGAATGAACCAGGAGTTCCATACTCAGTGTGTTCCCTCCTTTGAAAAAGTTACAATTAAATACATTTTTATCTGAACCATGTGCCTCATTAGGCTGGTCTCATAAGTGTGTCAGCTAAAGTTTCTTTCTAAAAGACTTTGTTCTAAATACTAACAAAATACAACAGGTACCTGTTTCCGTTTGACTTCTGATTCTCCTTTCCGTGATGTAAGATCCTCTATACTAGAATCCCAACTAGCAGTCGGACTGGTAACTGACTTTCTTACAGAGAAATAAGATGGATTACGATCGAAAGCAGGACTAGGTGTAGATATAGCACGTGCAAGACTCGGCCGGCCGGACGAAGGCGAAGGTCCTCTTTCAGAAGGACTAGGAGAAGACACTGAATTAACTCGCGATGAGTCTCGACTGTTCGGAGAATCCAAACGAGGTACAAACTGACCGTTGGGTAAAGCGCAGACATTTTGATATATATTTCCATTTGGTATCCTGTTACAGTTGTTTTGTTCCTTTTGGCTCGAGTTGATCTGATATTCTGTGTTTTCCGGTAGTTTTACTGAATCTGGAGTTTTCGCAAGTGGAGACTGTCCGTTTGTTTGATTATTTCTGTACAAGTTTAGTTTGGAAGGTGTATTTGATTTATTACCGAGTACCACGCTGGCCGGAGAGTTTACAGTACTACTTCCAGCTGGGAACACTTTTGGAGAGATGAACTTGGCCATTTCCATTCTAGTTGCTAAATCATCGCTACTTGTTGAACTCAGATCTCCCCAAGAGTCTCTAGAACCTCCGCTTCTCCTTGGGGCAGGCGGAGGTTTCCCTTCGACCCCTCCAAATATTCCTACATCATCACCTGAAAAAATTTTTATAAAGTATTATTTCTTTTAGAATGGCAATTACAGTAAAATAAAAAAAAAAAATACTAATTTAAAACAACCTAGTTCTACCTATCTGTGTTTGGCGATCATAACATCTGGCTAAAGCTAAAAATTGAAAACCTTTGGTGATATTTGACAACAAACATTTTTATAACATTGCTATTGAAATTTATATGACATAATAACAGCAGATTTTTCTTATGCATTATAATAGTTCTTTGTGTGTCAAAGCTGCAAAGTTGAGTTAGTCACACGAAATAAACATTTGACATTACAAACATTTGCGCCTCAGGTATTACAGTTTATTGAGAGTGACTAAGGAACCTTTGCACCAGCAATACACACAACGTTTTTCCTACAGTTGCATTTTAAATTAGTGTTTTAGTTTTTAAAAAGATCTGTTTTACTATACAAAACGTGTTAACATTACAATCTAGTTCACAAACGTTCTGTATATGCCAGATAGTATTGAAGTTCACATGTGTGCCACCAAGAACAGCACAACAATCAAAATTTTCAAAACATAACCTACATCAGCTGTTTACTTTGCACCCTACGAGTAAAAGTAAAAGGTATAATTACTTCACGCTGAACACATGTAATTTAGTTTGTGAACTGCTGAGTGTGCAAAAATGCATTTTGTTAAGCAGCTGTAGAAAACGTAACATACCGGTGTTTCAAAATGAATAGCGGGGTTTTAAAACTTTGTAGTATTTATTACATTTAACTTACAATTATAAATAATACATCAAATGAAAGAACAACTCAAACAGTTTTCCCTACAAGTATTCATTCTTCACACAGCACACTTCGAGTCCTTACCAAACCAAATACATGCAACAAGTAACAGTCATATTACAATAGAGATATTTACATACCATCCTAACAGGTAACAAGTTTATATCAATTAAATTACAATTCATGAATACTCCACAGAATATAAAGCTTTTTGCTTAAGCTAATTATTAGTAACAGTTTTGAAAGTTTGTTCATGAAAAATTATTGCATACAGAGGCAGTTTATTGAATAGCGTATATACTGCTGGTAGTAATAAATTGTATGAGTTTTAGAAAGTCTTTTACTAGAAGCTACAATCAGGGCTGCTGAGAGCAGTGGCGGGCCCGGAGAGAAACTGTACCTGCTGGCCCTTTTCTGCTTTAAATAAATCTATTTTAATTCATGGAAGGAGTTTAAAATAAAAACTCTTATTTAGGACGAAAATATTATAATTTAATTAATACATTAGTACATTGGCATGGTTAGATATTTATGTAATTAAGTTAAAAAAAAACTTTTTATGTTTCTTCTCTCAGACCAGGGCGTCTGGGTCCTGGGATTTTTTCCCCCTTTGCCCCTCCTTTCTTGGCCGGCCTGGCTATATTGCTAGTATTTCTTGTATTGTAACCATGTTTCATACACAGGTTATCAAATTGCAATATATTTTGTTCGACATGAATTAAATTACAATATATTTACAAGCAAGGTAAAGTCAAAATTAGAAGTTCAGAAAATCCGGGTCTACAGGATTGTCTATTTGATAACTCAATAATAAGTCTTATAGCTTTTTTTTTAAATTATAAAAACAGTTTATCATTTGTACAATACAGGTTAAAAGACCAAGGCAGATTAAAAAATCTTGAGTTTCCGTTTTCAGTTCAAGCATATCCACATTAAAATAACCAGCCAGTACAAAATAAGCTATAGTTTTTCCATGACATATAAATTTCTTTAGCTATATAATATATATTAATTCCTTAAACTTTAAATCAATGTTTATTGTACCACTAATGTAAAAGCACCATTACTAAATACAAAACATATGAATTAGTCCAGTGTCACAAACCTGGATAATATGCAACAGGTAACATTGAAATACGAGGGTTAGGCAACACGCTCTTCATGAGGCGAGCCTCGGCTGGATGATTGAAGCGGAAGGTATTAGAGCGTCCAATACATAGCATACACCCTGCAAAGCCAACAAACTGTTATCATTTCTTATTAGCTGGTTAACATTTAAATTATTGTTACATCGCCTTCATTCGTCTGAATTTCTATCTAAAGGTCTGTATTCACTAAGGGTATAAATACCATTACTATCAATGTCCTGTCCTAAGGTAGATGTGTGTTTGCAGCAAAAATCTGCTGCTTTTACACAAACTCCTTAGCTGAAGAGACGAATTAAAGTCAAAACAAGATCATAAAAAAAATGTCAAGAGCTAACGTCTCTAGTTTTGTTAGCAACGAGATTTACCAAAAGACACATTTAGTCAAGTTACTTGAGTAACGGATCCCAAACAGGTAACCAATCTCATTTAAGCAACAGATCCCTCATAGGTAACTGACCTCATTTGAGTAACGGATTCCATACTGGTAACCGACATTTTTTTAGTAACGGATCCTTCACAGGTAACCGACCACTTTTGAGTAACGAATCCCTCACGGGTAACCGACCACCTCTTTTGAGTAACGGATCCCACACTGGTAACTGACCTGTTTTGAGTAACGGATCCCACAATGGTAACTGACCTCTTTGTGACAAATACTGCTTGTGTCAACGAGCATATGTCGAGCAAATTGGGATAAACCCAGTTTGCAATGTTTCTGTTTTTGCTCATTCTGAACTCATCAGCATGGCGGAGAGCAATGGAACTAGCTTGGCAGCTACTACTGCTAGAAATAAAGATAGTTTTCTAATCAAAGAGGTTGCTTACCTTTGTGGGATCCGTTCGGAAAACTTCGTTACAAACAAAACTAGAAATGTTAGCCCTTGACATTTTTGCAATAAAACTGTTTCGACTTCAATTTGTCTCTTCAGCTAAAGAGTTTGTGTAAAAGCAGCAGATTTTTGCTGCAAACACACATCTACCTTAGGACAGGACATTGATAGTAATGGTAATTATACCCTAGCAAACAAAGCATGCTGTTTCAGAAAGATCATTTTGATTTTTAATGGTTTGAAGAAAATCTGCATGTCTGTATTTACTTGTATATTAATCAATATAATAAAATGTGAACAAACTTGCATTATTAATGTTTACTTAAAAAACACTTTTGCTAAACTATATTATTTTTTGGCATTAGACACATTATGTTTTGTAAAAGGAAAAGCTATGTACTGTATGTTATTAAAAGAAATGGAACATTTGTTAATCAAAACATAATTGTAATGTTTGAAGATTATTTTATCTTTTTTAACAGTACAAAAAAAAATGATTGCATCAAAAGACAATACATTGTCAATTACCACTTTATTCTGATTGTTAAACTCATGTGGTAAATTATTGAAATGATGTATCACATATTTAATCATATTCATCTTAGTAATCACACTCAGTTAATTCAAGTCTTGATGCCAAAAAAGGGCAAATAATTTCATACCTGATTCTGTTTCTATTCAAAAAAAATGTTAACTTATACACTAGTGGGAAGAATCTTTATTAAAATATTGAATCCATGACATTGGTGGGATTGGAATGGAGACATTCTAAATCAGCGACACTTGTTAAGGCTCGGCAGGAGTGAAAAAATCTTTTTTAGTTGACCGCAGATCTCCAAGTGGCAGAGCTGTACACTATTAGCATTGAGTTTTAGTGTGATTCATCCTTCCTCTAGCAAATATAGTGCAGCTTCATAAAGGCGGAAACTAGACAGTAAACATACTGAAATGCGCATGTGTGACAATGTATGTGAGTACTGTATGTGTTATTAAACACAGCTTTCTCACACATTGAAAGTTTACGGATATTTTATTTTTCTAGTATTCTTCCGTGAGCAACAAGTTGATGTGATAAACACTCCAGCAGGTACACAAATTCGGCTCGAACATCCTTCCACAGTAAAGCAGATTTATTCATTATAAATTATCTTTTATTTGAAAGGTATTTGAATGTGATGACCTTTTTACAATTTTCATAATTGCATTACTGAATAAGAAAAAATATCGCAAACTTTGATTTTGACTTAAGTCAAATTTAGTTTTAAAAAAAATTGTAAAACTGAATGATATCCACATTTGGACTTTCCTAACTTTTAAAACTACTTTTTAAAGAATAATTTTCTGATCATTATTACTCCAGTAATCTTTTTACGCGTTTTTACAATGCTCGGGAGTTGAAATTCAAGATGGTGGCTGGGTTAAAATATGTATCCAGGTAGTACTAAATCACTAATAAAATTTCACTAATTTTGATCCAGTAGTTTCTCAGAAATGGTTCCTTAAATATTGTATTTATAACATTTCCAAGATAGGATATTCCGAAGCCCCTCAAATTCGTTTATAAATAACAAACTATAATCCAAAACAAACACATTAGAAAATCCAAATTTCGTTTTATTTTCTTAAACAAAGGTTTAATTTAACAAAAATGAAAAAATCAGTTTGTCAAAGCACAATGATTACCTTGAGATAATCTTGAAGGATGAGAAACACGAATTTGATCGACTGAAGTCATTTCCGCTTGAGGAATTAAAGTAACTACTCCTCCTTGGTTATCTATGTGACAATGTATCGGTTCCACTCCTGTACCTAGAACAGCAATATCCACTCCTTGACCTGATCCTACTGTCGTCCGCCCTGCACACAACACAAGCAAACCGATACCATTAGTACAAGTCTTGAACAAAATAACACAAAGTATTTCCACTAAAACTATAATGGTTATTATCTGAAAATAAACTATGTTTCTACGTACAATTTATACAAACTTGACTTGAGGAAGTAAACTTTCAAAATTGAATGAACCTATTCAACTAAATAATACACTAATATACAGGTGTCCAGCTTCGACTGTCCGAAAAAAAATACAGAACTTATAAGAAGGGTAACGCCCGTGTTAAAGATTCACCCTGGTTTTATTTGAACTGGTAAGCTTAGCGCGGCAGGCACTAGGTAGCGAGAGTGCTACTGTCATCGGTACGGCAAGTGTGAGTGAGATAAAGAATGAGCCAGCCATTCTCTATCTCACTCACACCTGAGGATTGATGAGTCATAGACGGGGGGGGGGGGGGGGGGTTTTCAACCAGCACTGCCCAACAGCTGCTGCGCTCAGCTTGATTTGGCGGCAACCAACCGGGCTGACTATACTCCGTAAGCGTTGCGCTTCTTATAAGTTTTGTATTCATTGCCAAAACTTTACGGGGTCATTTGTCAGCTAAAATCTAGCTAATAATACAATATAACATGTATCCTGTCTCGATTTTGAAACTGAGTATAAATATTAATCTACACTTGATTCCATGTACACCGTGCAGTAACGAGCGCCATAAGCCATGTTATTCTAACGACAGTCTCAGCGATACTAGCCAACTAAAAATCATCAACTCCCATGCAACGCTCGGAATGTGGTGTTCCCAGTAATGGCAGTAGCATGTCTATTTCCCGTAAGACCTGTACTGCACGATGAACGTGGAATTGAGTGTAGATAGGGTAATTTTGCTTAAAAAATTTGTTTTCCTGCAACAATCCGTTTCAAAATGGCGGCAGTTGAAAATTTGCAATGTTAAATATCTAGAAAACTAATATTTACAAAAAAAATTAAAGACACCAAATTTTTTACTATTTTAAGACCTCAAATTTAGTGGTCGAATGTAGGGCTATTTGGGTGCTGAAGGTGGTCATATTAATGAAATAGTAATGACTACTAGCGACCTTTGTTGACCCCTTGTTGTGATTTTGTATTCAGTGAGCATATAAAACATAACGTTGACTCACACACGAGTCAGTATGGGGAAGTCCTGAATGAATCAAGGTGGACAAGCATACAGATAGCATTGTGTTGCCCAAACTGGGAAAGCAAATAATGTGACCAAGGTCTGAAGGTTGTCGGCTCTTCTGGATATTTTCCATTTTGGCCTTAGTAAATTGTGTAATATACAGTACATCTTCCTGATAAATTTATCTGTCTTAGTGTCCAATGAATTGAGGAAATGTCCTTCAACAATTTAAATATCAAACTTACAATTGTTTAGAGAGCTAAAAAGGGCTGATATTTTATAAATCTGAATAACACGATATTTCCTTTAATTAAGGAGCAAACCAAGACATTTTGTCTTAAAACATATCCTTCACTTCAATGTTATCAAGAAATGGAGTAGGAAGAGTAAACATGTTTTACAATGACATAAACAAAATAAATCGATCATGAAGACGTGAGTTAAGCGAATTTCCAAACTTGAGTGTATATGTTTTATGGTTACAACCATTTGCTAAATTGGTCTACTCACGAAGACGCTCAATGCGTGTACGATATATATTAGGAGAATTTGTTTGCACATCAGCCTACCGCTCTCGCGTTGCTTCGTTCCGCTCGCAGCGGAAACACTCTTTGCGAGTTAGCACATTGACCTTGCGTCCTCGGATTATGGACTGTTTCGCTTCGCTTGTAACGGAAAAACTTGCTTTTAATGGTACTATTTGATATTTTATGTTTTAATCGATTTTAGGCGAACCAGATGGGCTATAATGTCGTGTAAAAAAACAAAACGTGTTTAGATAAAACCTCTAAAAGTTTCATTCTCGTACGGAAAATCTCAACAAATTGTTTCTTTCGGTCAAAAACGTTCTTCCGGTTGTTGGATTTTTTGGCTATCAAACTCGTCCGACGACTTATTAAACCAACGTGTGTACCAAACTTGGACCAAATCGAACGTAAATGCAGCCTTTTGAGTGCGAACATATATAATTTCTAATGACACCCAAAAAATGTGTTCTGGGAAACATGATCGGTGCTCGTTGATCACTTTTAGGTCTCACCATAAGAGTCACTGCAATAGCTGCTATTTCCTATCGAAATTCGCTAATAAATAATTAGACACTTTGTTCCGACTTGTCTTAAAATCAGCAGTGGATAACAAGCTGAGACTCAGCATAAATGTTTAAAATATATATTTCAACTCCTATGTCAAGTTTCAATTCGATATATTAAAATTCGGCCAATTTAGAATGAGAAAACGCTTCATATATGAATAAGATGTCCCCTTTTAGTGATTTCCCCTGCTGCAAAATACATACCTGCATTATCGAATTTTTTCCAGACAAACCATTGCTCGGACGAAATAAATACATATGACCTTTTTTGTTGAAAAATACCTCCCCTACACGGTGGTATTTTTTATTTTCCTCTATCTTCATCCCAGCCCGAAATATTAAGGATAATCGAAAAAAAAGATAATCTATTTTTTTTCGACTTTGGGAAATCGATAGACTAGTAAACTTTTTTTTATGTTAATCTACATACTTTAATGTACTTATAAAAAAAATTCAGCCGTATTGCAAATTACTGGTAGTTGTAACCTATACAGACTGGGCTATATACAAAACAAACCATCACTACGATCCCATACAAATTTAAACATAACTCAAAAACTAGTTCAAAAATAAAAGTTAAATGTTAATTGAACAATTTGTATGTAAACGCTAATATATTTAGATACATGCAATTGTAGTAACAATGGTTTAAAAACTAACACCAGTTCGTTCTTCAATGATTTTAGAATGACCTTCTACCATTTCATGAATATAATTTTATAAATAAATAATTCGATCAGGCAGCTGAACCGCAATCGTGAATGGAACGAATTTACAAAATTAAATTATATGTTTTAAAGCTTCATTCAACCAACTGTTTGTGAAATTGGTCTACTAACGAAGGTGCTGAATAGCTGCCTCAGTATACGAAATATATTAGTAGAATTTGTTTCCCCCTCAGCCTACAGCCCCATATTATGCAGGTTCGTTCCGCCCACAGCATAAAAAGTCGCTTTGCGAGTTTTCACCCCGACCTTGCAGTCACGGATTATGGATTGCGCTTTGGGAGTTTGCACCTCGACCTTGCGGTCACGGATTATGGACTGCACTTTGCGAGTTTGTACTTCGACTTTGCGGCCTGGTATTATAGACTGCGCTTTGCGAGTTTGCAAATCGACCTTGCAGCTACGGATTATGGACTGCACTTTACGAGTTTGTACCTCAACCTTGCAGCTACGGATTATGGACTGCACTTT
>JAGFPH010002508.1:166356-187263 GCA_018207615.1 Philaenus spumarius | reverse complement strand
ATGTTGGTTCTAGGCTAATGTTATGTAAACCAAGAAATGAAATTTATAAAAAAAAAGTAGTTCTGTTCATAACTGGGTTATCCTTTGACCTAAAGAAAAGTGCAAACCCGATTTTGTTGGTCTTGAAAAATACAACTGTGGCCTCTTGTGGATTTTAAAATATTTTAAACATCTACCATTTTGATTTGGGAGGTTGGAAAAATGTATTATATTTTTATGTTGCTTGGCCTTTACATTATAACACTCCTAGTATGTAATGTTAACTTAGTATATCAATCTGTTTTAAAGATGCAAATTAATAAATGAAATTAACAAAAGGCTGTTGTGTGAAAAACTAGGGATTTTTTAACGTTGTTATAATGATAGAATATTTTGAATTATCTTTAGCGCAAAACAATACATACAAATATTGGTAGAGGTTCTGATGCATCCTATATAGATTTGACCTGGTTAGGCCTAATTATGTTTGAATTATTCAACCTTGATATTATCATGGCAGTGGCAACGTCATTTTTTAAATAATCTCACAATAATTCTTAGTTTTTGGAATATTTTATCTCTGATTTGTTTTAAGCAAAGGAATTATTTATTAATGTTAACTCTTAAAAGACGAACATTAAAACAAAAGTAAGATTAGAAATAACTGAATTGTGGCAGTAATTATAATCCTATAAGTGGCAGTAAACGTAAGACAATTAAAAACTTGGTTTCTTGGCAAACATTAAGAAAGTTATCTGCTCGAGATAAGAGTAAACACTGCTAAATCAGCCTCCAAGTACCTCCGGAGGCCTTAAGCGACTTTGTTATGATAATAAAGTACACTTATTCATAGATGTTTAATATGCAAAAATGCAAATTTCCGAAATTATTAATAGCTTTATTATCATTGAAAACCATTTATGTAATTGGTAACAATCGAATTGGATTGTAGTTTTGTAGTTGCATAACATTGCATCACACTTAAGCTCATAAAATTATAGTTCACTTATATTTCATGTATTCATCCACAGAGTGGAAAGCTTTTCCCTGTAAGTAGCCATTTTGTAATTGCAGTTTAGAATGTTTTAGAGGCATAGTTCTAACATACACAGGCAGTTTCTTGAATAAGGTATGCTGTTGCTGCACTAACTCGTACGTGTACTTACTAATCCAACACAAGAAATTACAATATCAAATTTATTTATAGTATTATAGCAATGCTTTACATTATGGTTATTAAATTTGTAATTCGTTTTTGTCTCGCATGTATTGAATTACAATAAATATACAAGCAAGTCAAACTCACAATCCCGAGAGCAGATAATCCAGGTCTACAGTATTGTCTAATTGATAACCCCATAATAAGCCTTATATAGCTTTTTTCACTATAGAAACTCTTCTTGAAATAACTGAATTACCCAAAGAGTCGAACCCAAAGTTGAATGAAATATATTATAATATGATTGCGATAAAAAACACATCGGAGCTAACATTGTGGTTTAATGTTCTCGAGAGATAAATCACCCGAGATGCTCTTATGCAAAGATTTGATACTTGAGACTCCCAAGTAAGCTTACTGTCTAAATAAATATCTAGTAATTTCATTGTTTCAAAAATTCCATTTTCCAATAGATTGGGACCAAGAGGGAAGATACATTTTAAGATTATTTACAGAAACCTAGGATTTTGCAAGAAACTTAAGAGTGTACAAGCTGAATACTAGCACTTACAGGTTCACAGAGTTGCGTCATCCTCATACAAATCAGAAAAAGATGGAATGATGGCGTGAAAATCATTTGAGAAATAAAAATAAAGGGTCCTGAACAGAACTCTGAGGAATCCTTGAAAAATGACATCCATGTACTTAGAGGAGTAGTTATTAACTCATACCATTTGTTTTCGATCTGTAAGATATGATCTACTCAGACTGCATTACCTATCAACTAATCTTAAAATTCATTCTTATTTCAGAGTGTTTCATGTAGAAAGTTTAATTACAATTCCATTCAAAATATTGCTTACAATAGTTCCAATGGTAATACACTGTAGTTATAAATTTAAAATATACGTCTTAGTTGTGTTACCTTGAGAATTAAATTGATTTATTTCCTCTATATGATATTTAATACTACAAGATTTTATTTTAAAGCAAAACTTACTAAAAAGGAAACAAATTAGTCAAGATTTTTAAATTTGTAATCTTAAAAGTCCCTCAAATTTTAACAAAATGTTTATTTGAATGATTTCTTGCTTTCTATTTATGTAATTTTAGCTTCAATATTGATTTACCTAAAGATGAATGAAACAAAGAAAGATGATGATGAACAAACAAAGCTTCTTAAGATGGGGTCTACCCGAAACGCGTCAGGCGAAAAAAAATACAAAGCTAAGAAAGACGGATAAGCAAGAAGACAAATGTTTCAAGCATCTTAGCAGAAACAATAATAACAAATGCAGTGAAACAAATATTATTAATGAAAAGTTTATAACCAATCAGACGTTATATTTCAAACACTTAGAAATATTAAAGAAAAATATATCAGCTGATAAGGACCCAGAGGTGGAGTCTGAAGGTGGGGGCGTGGCTAAGTTGATAAATAAACAATTCCAGTACGGATGCAGCCAAAACTATAGTAATTCTAGAAGATGGAGTATCTCCGAAACTCGTCAACATAATTGTTAAAACAGCAGTAAAATTGGCAGAATACTGTACACAAAGTAAAATAAACTACAAAAGAAGAAAGGAGGTACATGCAATATTAGAAGGTCCTTCTCTTAATTAACAAATAAAGATTGTTTTTTAAAGTGAATGACGACATATAAACTCACTAAAAACTCTCTGAAACGTATTTTCCTTTTAATCAGCCCCGAGACAATATCCAGACCTTCCAGCAGAAATAATATCGCCCTTGTGGTACTGTGTTCTGTATTTTATTGCCTTCTCACACGATTTGTTGTGTTGACTTTATTAGGTTATATAAACGTATACTCTAGACTAAACGTACTCCAAGTTAGCCAACACAGTAGAATATAAATTACCAGTATCCCTTCTATTGACATAAAAATCCTCTATAATTCAGAACAGTCTACATTATAGTTATATAATATGAAAAGTTAAGTAAGATTATTTTAAAACTGTCTACTCACTGCCTATGTATTATTAGCCTATATCAATCTAATGAGTGTAGCCTGAAGTTGGTAGGAAACAAACTAAAAGTACAAATAATTTAAAAGAAAATTTTGCAATATAAATAATTTTGAAAAATTCTACTTTTCAATTTGAAATATTTAAAATAAATATTTCTGTTCATTGAAGTTCTATTACAACCAGTTGTTACTGTAATACCTAATATCGTATTATAAGTTTTATATTTATTATTTCTTAGATTCTAAGTTGAATTTTCATTAAAAATATATTTCATAATTTAAAAAATGCATACCTATTTCTAATTTGCAGGTTAGGTTGGTGTTCAGGCTTAGGCGAAAGTCATACTGGTTGTTTTGAACCTTTATTTAGAAATTATGGCTAGAATTAATATTTTAATTCATGAACTTCAAATCTTGGTGTACAATCTGCACATAATAAAATCGTCTGTTTTGTCTACTTGTGATGGCATCACCTGAGAACAGCTGAACTTTTTAGCAAATTAGACGACAATTTCGGGAAGGTCGCGGAGAAATCCACATTCGAAAAAGTCCATTCGTTCAAAAATGATGGCGACATTATTTACCTCTTTTGGGCACGTTTCTGGTCTATAACTTTAGACTGGTAGCGTCGAAAATATATTCTATGCTCATCGGATTCAGCTCACCAAGTTCTTTCAAAAAGTGAATATTTTAGGAATTAAAACACAATAAGTATTGCAGTATCTTTAACTTTTTGGTTTGCCGAATTTTTAAACAGCTGTAGCTTTACGACTGTCTAAGTTTTATGGACAATCTGAGACCGCTTTGGAGATTGGAATTTAATTCTCTAAAACTTTCATTATGCGAAAAACGTTTGATAAGTTCTCAATCGCATAACGTCAAGGATTTCACTCTGTATCTCACCTGATAAGCTCACGTTCGGGAAACGTAAGCTGACGTATTTTCCACATCATTTCAGTTCAATTAACCTATTGAACTATTATGCAATTTATTGTTTAATTTGGTACTATCAAACTATTTTCCTCATTAGAGACAGATTTGTGAAATTGAGTATGTTTTATTTTTATTTTTAATGTCTACATCAGTAACCTAATAAAAAAAATGCAACGACTTATCCTAAGTCCTTGCCTGGAGCTATACTAGTGCGCGCATGCGCGTATGAATCAACCTTGTACTTGACATTGACCTAACAAACCAGTCTAGTTAGGAGTGCCGACGCAACAACTATACGCTAGCAGCAGGTCCACAGCGTCCGTCGGCTACAAACTTCTAGGCTCACTGTAACGTTTAATATTATGCCTTAAGCAAAGTAATTATATATTTATTAATCGGTATTCGCGTAACGTATAATTATAACTAATCGCGCACTCGTAAATAGTATTTAGGGGTAATAAGTTGAGTTCGGTTGCAAGCGTATCGCGTGAATATGGTGACTAGTGTTAGATTCAGTTAAGGTGTAATATTTAGATATGTATATTTAATTAATTTAGCGCTCGTTAAAAGCTGGCGGAATCGGATTTGGTGACTACGGCTTAAGGCAATCGGGTAAAATCAGGGTTGATAATAAATTAATTCCTCTGGGTTGTGGCTAACGTCCATTTTGCATCGACAGTTTCAGACCCGCCTTCCATATACTTATGAAGTCGATGCAAATATACGCTGATCCGGCTTTCCCGATTAACATCAAAGCGGAAACCGGTACAAAAATAAAATGTTCCATTCTCATCCGAAAGTATATGATGAAAATTGTTGGTATCTTTCCTAACTCGGACACTAATCGATGATATTCGCCTAGTTTTTCTCTGTTCTTATTTATTTCGTGTACCTATTATATGTCCGGTAAGATTTTCTGTCTTCGAATATATCAACAAATATATTAATGATAAAATGTTGTATTTATGTACAGTTTACAACCTCAAAGCAAATATTATAATATATATTATAGCATGCATTAGTTCTACAACTCACATTAAAAAAAATCAACTTCACAAGAAATTACAACGATTGAAGTTGTAAACATAACCCCAATATATAATCTACACTGAGTTTGTTTAAGTATTACAGATGATGTTTAAGTATAAAATCAGCTGTTAAAAAAATAGGTAACTCTTCTTTAAATTTGTATAAACAAATATATTGATGATAAAAGGTTGTATTTATATATAGTTTATAACCTCAAAACAAATATTATAACTTATATTATAGCATACATTTAGTTCCATAACTCATATTTAAAAAAACATCCACTTCACAAGAAATTACAACGATTGAAGTTGTAAACATAACCCCAAGGTATAATCTACACTGGGTTTACAGATGATGGGTGAAATAAGCTGTTATGTTAGAATGTTACTCACGTACGTAGTACGGACGTACATTCGCTTTTATAGGAGTTGATTTCCCAATAAAATTCATCACATAAATAAAACTCAGCAGGAAACTAAATATGGCAAATCAGCTGTTTTACATATCTGAATTTGTCTTTGTACAAACTTTGATGTTTTGTTGTTTTGTTCGAATGTAATGATGTGTAAAAAATTTAAAAGTAATCTGTGAAGAACTTTTAGATATTTTAGATTTTGAACAAACGAATAATTACATTAAAACAATTAGTAAATTGTCGTCTTATTGTAAGTAAATATTTTATAACTGAACGGAATCAGAAATTTTAAAAACGTGTACAAATAAGGTTTATTAATTACTTCATAAATGTTACATTTGTGTTTACTGAATAAGCAAATAAGTAAAACCTTGGTCAGCTGTCCAATTATTAAAAGCACATAGTTAGATATTTGACTAATAATAAATCAGCTGTTAGTTGTAAATACAAAAATGCTATACAAAATTCACCACAACGGTCTGAAGACACTTCCTTTTTGAATTATTAATACTTAAAGTAGTAAAATGACACAATGAGAAGGTTTAACCTTCAAATTGAAATATATGTTATGAGCGTACGTTGAAACAAATAGCAAACTTCTAGACAAAGTAAATAACGTGGGGAATTTTTAAGACTATATAATTCGTATTTTTTTACAAACTTAAAATGAGGAAATGGTAAATTTTATATATTTGGGGAGTATTTTTGAGAATGTTTGGGCTTCAAATTGGTACATTTATCATGAGCCCAGCTGGTGACTCCCAAACTAATGGTTAGTTCTTACACAAATTTCTCCCATTTAAAAAAACATGACGTAATTTAAAAATAATTTTGTTGTTGTTTTAAATAAACTAAATTTCTTGGATTTTTATATATTTCTGTAAATTTACAGTGCAAAACGATAAAAATTACACTTAATTTATAGAAATTGGTAGACAAATAACGACGTAATTGGCCGATAGTATAATTCTACATGGATAATTCAATAATTACAAAGCGAACGCATAAAAAATACATACGGTACGCGTGAAGCAGAACCTAGAATAATGGAAGTTACACAATTCCAGTTCAAGCCTGCCACTCACAACGTAACTGAAGCAACGTCCCCAATGAACACTCTGAGCATGACCAGTAGTGGCGACGGTGGCGCAATACACAACGCAAATTAAATTTTTTGGTGACCCGCAAACGCAAGCGTAGAAACTAATTACACCACTCGATAGAAAATTTAATTTCAAATATTTTCCTCGCTTACTAAATTGACGTAGCACTGATAGTTCTTGAAATATTTTGGTTTGATCATTGTCATAAAATTTTCTAAATTTAGAATTTATATAACTGGAAAACTATAAGAGATAGAAGGGTTGGCCTACTGTAAGCGGCGTAAATATTCTTAGTTTTTCGATTGAGATAGCAGCCAATCTCGTACCTTTTTAGTTTTTAAAATAAATCCAAAAAACCGAAAAATGTTTATTAAAATTGGAATTTGTATGGCCCCAAATGCTTAAAAAGGTTTCAATGCTTGATGACATATCCAGAGGTAGACAACCATTTAAAAAAACCTTCATTAGGAGAGGCTGGGCGATTAGAAATAGGTTTTCGACAAAAATGTTTTAATATATATATATATAGATTCCTGTTGTCTGGAATATTACAAACTTTTGCCACCCACTCACTGAATCGTCATTTTCGTGAAGTTGATTTGGGTAAGTACGCTTTAAAAACGTCTTAAAAGTTGATTTTTAATTGTAGATACGATATTATAGGTTGTACTTTATATGTGTAAAAACCCGCCAGATGGTCCAAAAGTTTTTTATCCGGACGAGGATCCGGTCACAAGGTGTCCGAATTAGAGAGAATCGATTGTAGATACAGTTAAAATTTTATAATTTAGACTAGTAAGCCCCATGAAAAATTGCAGGCAGATTAATTAGATACAGATCAAAAATACAACATTTATAAAACTACTTTTTTAAAACATCAACTTTAGTATGCCTACCTAAGTATGCCGAGGGAATTTAAACTGGTAAATGTGTAGAATTATAAGGACTACAAAACTGTAGGCCTGTTTGTAAACCTACAGTATTTAATAAAACCTGTTTTTAATACGTACAGTACAGTATTTATTTACAATATTATATATCAAAATAAAGATTAAATTGTTATCCTTTAATTGTTTAATTTTATATTGATATATCAAATGATTTAGAAGTTATTTAATTATTGAATAGAGTGTGTTTATAAATGTCATGCGAAGATGAACGAATGTTTCCGAAGCTAAACAAATGGGTATAAATGAATTTGTATAGTGACAAAAGATGACAAAAGACTGTACTTATGTACAATTTATAACCTCGAAACAAATCTTATAAGGTATTATAGCTTACAAATTAGTTCTATAACTGTTATTTAAAAAAAATCAACTTCACAAGTTATTATGTTATTGATTGAAGTTGTAAACATAACCCAAAAGTATAATCTAAGCTTGTGTTACAGATGATGGGTGAAATCAGATGTTGAATTATATGTTACTCACTTACGTATGTACGGACGTATACTCGCTTTTATAGGAGTTGATGGCAAAATGTCGGTAATTTTTCTTGTGCATTAAGGGTGTGAATTACCAGAACGAGACAATTATATAGCTAGCTTTAGTTGTATCAACTTTCATTAAGTTTAAAGATAAACTTCCGTATTTTTCCGAAAATGTTTCATGAAAAAGCCAGTCTATAATTTTTTAACCATACAAAATTAAAATGTTTTTAGTTCATGATATTTACTTACAAACAGAGAAAAAACCAGATTTTCAGTTGACTGTTCTAAAAAACGGGAAATAAAGATGTAGATAAGGCGGTTAAGATGATACATTCTACAGATAAACAAATTCTTTAGACCAGCGACCAAAATTTAAAATAATGATTTTCAATACATGTATCGTTCTATGTTCACAAAATTCGTTTTACTTATTATGGATCATATTATTGAGAGTTTAAAAAAAAACATATTTTCACTGATAACTGGAAAATGAAACCGAAAATTTAAAATCCTGCTCAGAGATGCATTTGACGACACTTTCGTCCATGGATTTAAAAAATCTCATATCTTTGCGTGCCGTAGATTTCGCTGTGCATTGCACATAGAAAAACGGACAGAACAGTAGAACACACACACTTGCGAACACTTGCTTTTTAAAGATTTTGAATTACGTCAATTTACAGACAGTCCCGGTTTGAATATCGGTTGAAGAAAAGGTAGCTTTTCATATTTGTGCTAAGATTGTAGGTGGGCGGAAGTAAAGCAAACAATCTGAAGAGTTACAACCAAATCTCTTCGTTGGTCTGGTAGAGAGACAAAGAGAGATTGATTTATTGATAACATGTATTTTTCAGGGAGAGGTTAGAGCCATCAGTTAGTCTCTTCTACTTATCCCATTTAAAATTAACATTTCCACATTAACTAGTACAAACAATATATACACTAAAAATTAAGCCTACGTAAGAAAAGAAAAAGAAAACATAAACAAACGTAATATAAATACACAAATTACCATAAATAAAAAAAACATCCTTTCGAAAAATTTAGTTAATTTGTATCTAACATCACTTTTAAATATTAACAATTCAAATTACGTACATCGAAACTTATAAATAACATTCATACCCACATTTGTATATCTGCATTCATTCTAAATATACAAATTCCGTTCCTTACACGCATAGAGTTAGCGCTTACATCATTCATGAAATGTAGCTAAAGCGTTTTTTAAATTGAGTACGGCTATCTGTAGATTTATGGCAACCTGGTAACGACACAATATCCTCAAGCGAGATGCCATTACAATAAAATATTTACTATACATCACAGTTCTGTGCTTGAAAATGTAGCATCTCCGACCCCTTCGTTGTGCTCTTAGTGCTTTTGTCAAGTAAGTCAGCTCTCCAGTTAGAATAACAAAACATAACGAAGTTAAAATATGAAAACATCTAAATTCACTGTATTGTGTATTGTTAAAGATAAATTTTTTGTTATATATACTAACAATGATTATCGAGGTATAAATTAAAAATAAGTACGATAATTTTGTGAGCGATGAGGTTATTATTTAGTACGCGATATATAAAATAAACTTGTCTCTGTATTATATAAAAAAATCCTGTGAAGCAAAAACTCTGGCCCTACTGAGCATGCGTAATGATCTAGATCAACACAACGCCCACCGCCCTACCATGATCTAAATGCCTCTGTCTGAGTATACAATAGTCTGTTTACATTTGATTCGCCACGAGTGCAGATGAGGAAACAGCGAAGAAGCCCCTAGTCACCGCGGGGGTTGTTAGGCGAAGCTAGCAGAGATGGATTCCTCTCAGTAAATGTTACTGTAAAAGTCAAGATTTACTGGTAAATTTTAGGTTTTCCCAAAAGTGTTGGGGAAGCTCCGAAAACCTAGAGATAAAAAGCTTTAACCAATTATTGAGAGTTTGTAAATCTTAAGAGCCTGGTAAGAGTCCGAAATATGGCGAGGAAATATCAAACTTGAGAATTTTTCAAGGATGAGTGTTACAAAATTGTTATATGAAATTAAAACATATAAAAAAACTGATTAAGAATAAGTTTCCCAATATGGAGACACAGACTTTGAAATCTCAAATGTGGGAAAAATCGTCATTGAGAAATTTTATAAGAATGATGGGAGATTTTGGGAGGGCAAAATATTTGGATATTGGAAAGAGGGAAAGAGGGGAATATCTTGGAGGGGGATGGGGTTTGGAAACTAAGGGGATTTGGGTTCAGAAGACAAAATATGTTGGTTATGCTACGTTAATATTTCTACCTAACATTTATTATGAAACTGTAAAAACGTTTTATAATTAGTTCTAAATTAATTGAAGAGAACGTAAGATAATGGATGTCTGTGAGATAATATTAGCGAATTGCAATAGGGAAAATGAGCTATTGCAGTGACCCTTATGGTAAGACCTTTTGTCAGAAGTAGCAAACGAGCACTAATCATGGTCCCCAGAACACGTTTTGGGGTGTCATTAAAAATCATATATATCTTTGCACTCAAGCGGTCGCATTTTATGTCCGATTTGGTCCAAATTTAGTACACATGTCGGTTTTCTAAGTCGCTTATAAAAAAATCCAACAACCGTAAGTACGTTTTTTGACTGGAAGTATCTATTTTTTTAGATTTTTCCTACGAGAATGAATTTTTTTAGAGTTTTTTTTAAAGATATAAATGTAAGATGTTTTTCTGCACATTTGTTTTTTTTACACGACCTTATAGCTAGCTTGGTTCCCCCAAAATCGATCAAAACGTAAAATACCATAAAAGTGCCCGGTTCAAGTCACGTGGTGGATTTTACTTTGAGGTTATCTTCTCCTCCGAGGCCGACGGGCGAATATTTTCGATGTGAACGAAGCGAAGCTCATAACCCGAGGCCACAAGATCGAAGTGCAAACTCGCAGCGAGTTTTTCCACTGCGAGTGTTCGGGATTTAATGAAATTTATAAACTCTAATAAAGAAAATTGTTGAAGCAATGTAATCAAGTTAGGATAATTACAATTACATACAAAATATTGTAGAACCGAGGGACCAATCCAGATTATTGACACTGGATAATACTATATATTCGAATAGTTGAAATATAAGTGTTTATCTATGTTAAACTAAAATGTAAGTCTGGCGTACCTTGAGATCACTGGAGCGGTGTGGAAGTCCTGGCCAAGCGTGCACGCTGGTTGCAGTTGATGGTAGATGGTTTGAAGAAAATGTCCACGCACTACAGTTACATACACTTATCACAACACATAGATAAACACATTTACTAAATATTCGGTTTATTATAATATCAGGTTTAGAGTCTTTGTTCAAGATGGCGGAAGGCCACGCGAGCTAAGCGGTTAAAGTTTATAGCGAGAACACTACGAACCGTAGTTCTGGTGAGCGGCGAAATCAGACTGAATTACTAGAATTAGTCGAATTAGTAAACTAATCGTTATAGTGTTGCCAACGTCCTTAAGATTTGAAGACGGTGGTTCTTTACTAAAAACGATTGTGGCGAGAGCGGCGGCAATAAAAAACTGGTGCGTCATGGACGGCATCCAATCTAAGACAGACTGAAGGTAGGGATGTGCGGGGGTAAAACATGGCGGTTTTTAGCGGGAACTCTTCCGGACAGGCATGAGAGCAGTATATTTGTTTAAGATAATATTGTAGTAGTTGGTAAGCAGATTTTACTAAACAGCGAGTCTAACGAAGGTGCGCGTGAGTCGCAGCTGGAGGCTTAGGCGTAAACAAATTCTACTAATATATTTCGTACAAATTAGCAGTTATTCAGCACCGTCGTAAGTAGACCTATTTCCAAATTGTTGGTTTAAACCCTAAAACATAGGCCTATAAACTTAATTTTGGGAATTTGCTCAACTCACGTCAGCGGTTCAGCTGCGTGGTGGAATTATTTAATTACAGTATTGGTAGAAGCAATGAAGAACAAGTTCTGAAGGACCGTAAGCTTGTTTATGGTATTAATTAGGAGCAAATGGAATGAAGTCAATTATTTAGCTGGTAAACAATGCCAATAAATAAGAATGAGTATTTGTTTCAGGATAAGGTCTAAAGATATTGTAGTTTGTAAAGGTAAGTGTCTGCGTATCATAAAAAAATATTAATTTATTTTTGTCATCGGAGCAAGACTGTATATCTTTTATTTGTTTATTGTCATATTTTATTGGTATTGGGATTATATATATTTGAACACATATACGATTAGAGTTATTGTTAAATTTTGTGGAATAGACTGTAGGTACAGATGCGTAATGTATAAGTCGAATGATTGAATATTAGTTATTTATGTATTGGTATTTCTTAAAAGAGTTGGAAAGTACAAGATATGACTAAGTGGCTGTAAAGCTAAGCCTTTAATTTCTAATGTCAGTCTGTGAGCAATAAATAAATACAATTTAATATTTTTTTAAAGTCATATTACATTTTGTGTTTTTCGTTTTTATAAATAGACTGTAATCAAAATGTATTAATAAAACATAAATTTCTATAAAAATACAAATATTTTATATTTTAAAAACCTGGGTATATTGGGGGGGGGGGGGGCCTTTGGTTCCCGGCTGGTTGTGTCCCGGTTATCTCCGGAAATGATTTGGTCACCCTAGCTTGGATGTATGTGTGCTAAACAGAGACCATAACTTTGAAAAAATACTTTAGTTTGTTTATAAATAGCACTGCTAGTTTTCAACAGTATTGCTGTTTCTGTATTGTTATTGACATCTACCAAAAAATTATGTTTCTAGTTTTTAGCCGATAACTCATTTATCTTTTGAACTACAGGAATAATTTTAACAAAACTGTTTTGTTTGTCATTAAAAAAAAATACTTTTTTTGGTTCTTAATTTGGTTTTGTAAAATTATCTGTTTTAGAGATATTTGACATTAAAAATGTTTAAGTATCAGTATTTTAAAAATAAACAAAAGAACGTTCTGGTTTTTTGTACAAAAGCTAACGTAACAAATATGTTCATTAAATTTGAGCTCAATATATTTTATATTTTCAAAGATTTTAAGTGTTTAGTAGTAAAAGAAACAAAATGGTGGATTATTCGAAAACTAAGCATTTCCAGACCAATGTTTATTTAAACTTGTTTTCTTATTTTAAAACATAGAATATATAGCCTGGTGAAATTTGAGACAGTATTTTCTAGACACCTGTATAACAAAATGCTCGGAAA
This sequence comes from Philaenus spumarius, assembly GCA_018207615.1. Lineage (NCBI taxonomy): Eukaryota > Metazoa > Arthropoda > Insecta > Hemiptera > Aphrophoridae > Philaenus > Philaenus spumarius. The sequence continues at coordinate 174,013 of JAGFPH010002508.1, read as the reverse complement.
AAGTGTAGAATAATAAAATCCACAAAACAAAATATCCATATTGGTTTCATTTGTTTACTTCAAGATACTCTTGAGATTTTATTTCGGTCATATACTAATGCAAGTATAATATTCTAAAGACACGTAGGGCTATTACGATAACACATAAGTGTGTGGTTCAGGGATAAAACCCTTATTGGTTTTCATCTCCTTTTATAAATACTTTTTAATGTAGCAAAACTTGGGGAAGTGCTTAAGTTGGTCATTGTTTAAAAGAGTATAAAAGTAGGAATGTTTGGTAAAATTTATTGTTCTGAGCAGAAAACAGTTCAGTGGTAGGATACAAAAATATAAAAACCAAAATTAATTAAGTATATATAGTCACCATCTTAACTCGGGATCAAATAATTATAAAATCTTTTCTTAAAATAATATTTTTTAAATGATGTAACACTAGACCTATGTTTGGATTTGAAATTTCTCAAAAAGTACTAAAACCCCAAAATGAGATGGAGAGAGGAAGGGGAGGAGAGAGAGAGAGAGAGAGAGAGAGTTGTAAATCAATGTTTTGTTTCTATAGTTAGCCGATAAACACAACTCTTACAGTTTCGTTGAAAGTATCAAAGTGTGCAATTTCCCACGATCTAACAAAAAAACATATGAAACGTGAACACGTCCGTACTAAATGATATATTTCACCCAGTCTCCACTGCTTTGCCATCATAGTACCAAATTGCCTGCAATACCCAACCTGTCCACCCCCGCTACATTTCCTTCCAAGAAATGGAACTTGCAGCTATAAATCCACCCTTCCCCGATCTGACATTAAAGTCGTATCCTGTAAATAAGTTTGTATCCCTGACAGCAAAATGGGCCTGTTATTGTCGCCACTAAATAAATTTATTTTGCCATTATACACCCAGGAGACGTTATATAGCTGTGGGAGTGAGAGAGAGAGAGAGCGTAGCCTACTACTTCACATATTTCTGTAAAATAATGAGCCAAAATAAATAATACTTCAATCGTAATAGTACATGTTTTAAGTAATTTATTTCAGACAAATAAGTATACAAAGTAAAAGGAAGCTGAAACCATTAACACACACTACCATTAAGGTTTAGGCAACTCTCGTGGCGTTGTTGAAGATCTTTAATGTTGAAGATCTTTAAGCGTGTTGTCGGAAAGGGTTTATTGCATGCTTCAGCGTACCTAGTTATTGCTTCATGATAGTTGGTGGCTCATTTTGGAAGTTGCTTTCCTCAATAAGTCTCCACACAAAAGAGTCAGGTGGTGAGAGTGGGACTGGTATGGAATGATTGTTGCTAGGGATTTCAGGTGGTTTCCAAAGTATAGCGATAGTGACTACAGGAGTGTAACTGGTGGCGCCATCTTGCTGGAAACACTGGGAAGTAAAAGCCAGACGCCTAAACCTCTTCGGATATTTTGAAAAAGTTTGAAGGATGTTTTCTCTATAACGTACCTGGTGTACAGTAGCAGTAATCCTGATAATAGTGTTCAACGCAGTACGGACCCAGTATGACTTTTCCTGTACAGCGCACATACTGCAACAAGCTCACTATTGTGTGACTTTTCTACTACATCGTCGGGTCGTTGCAATCTAAGAATACGTATTGTTTGCTGGTTGATGCAAACATTTACATGACTTTCATCTGAAACCAATACATTTTGTAAGAACCCAAGGTATACATTTTAGGAACGCAAATTAATACTTGGATTTTTTAGAGAATCTAGCCACAAATAGGTATATTTAAATGTGGTAGCTACCCGCTATACAATAAAAAATAAATTGCATTAAATTCATACAAACTATTAAGCTAAAATTATTTCATAGTTCATTGCTAACATTAAGGCACAATAAACTAATCAGTTTTTGTTTTTTTTTGTTGTTTTTTTCTTCACATTTAAATTTTGACCAGTTTGTATTATATACGGGAATCCACCAAGGTTTTTAAAACATTCTTCTCAAAGACGTTCGGTAAAGGTTTCTTTTCCGAGTCTAGGACTTGCTGAAGAAGACTACCTTTGTTTTCATTCGTAGTGACCGTTTTTAGACGGCTTACGCAGCAATACTTGGCGGCTGTTTGTGAAATAGTTCTTGAAACTCTACAGCAGTTCGCATCAAACTAGGTACATCGGAACGGCCTGTTCCGTATAAGCGAAAATAATGCTGTACGAGAAAAAACTTGTTAATAACAATCAATGAAGTAATAATAATCAACGTAGCTTGCAACAATCAACAATGTAATCAGCTGTTCTAAAATCAACCACAGCTGCTTTAATTTCAGTACTGTTTATTTTGGCGCGTGCGATAGTTTGGTTGACTACTAACTAAATGCAAACTATCCCAACAATTGATGAAATCGTTAAGCCTCACACTGTTAGGATTAATAGGGTAGGTTTAAGAAATAAATATAGATAAATATAATTAAAATAAAGTTTAGAATAGTTTAGAATTTACTAGCCCAAGACTAAGACACAGAAAGTGGAGCATCATTGAGTAATAATGCAAAGTGTTGTGAAATAGCTAACTCGAGTAAAGCACACTTAAAGAGACACACTTGGACAATCTGACAAACTATAAAAGGGTTATACTGACCTAGATCTAGATTCAGTATTTTTGTGAGCCGGGCGGAGACTATGTGGGACAGAGTTAGTTTTCCTGTGAAGCGGAGAAAACTCTGCTGGTCGGAAAGCGATCATTTTTGTGCTATGAGAATTCCAGTTAGAGAGCTTTGATAAAAAGGTAGGTGAACAGATTGTCAGATATCCATCATAAAAGTGTTTAAGTTTCTTTTATTTAAAATTAAAGTAGAAGCTCATTCGAGCCAGCATTACACAAACATAGCTATATTTTGGGTGTTTCGTCTTGGGGTAGGGGGCGAGGAAACAAGACTACTTGGCTTCAGAGATTTTACTAACGAAGCTAACTTGGATTCTACATATTATTGAGAGGGCAATTTGACAGGTATAATATTGCGTTGATTAAAAAAAAATTAATTTGTATATTTTATGAACAAAAGACTTTAAGTTAGTTAGGTTTGTTTAAAAAAAATATTGTTCTAGGTTGCTCCTACAAAAAACCTGAACCTAAACTAACTTAAAGTCTCCAGTTACAATATATTGTTAGTTTGTAAACATATATATAAATTGGTAGCACTTCGTACTTTTCTAAAAAGATTTGCTAAGCTTATGATAATCTGACAAACCTGTTATATCAACCAAGTTAGCAAGATGGCTGAATAATCACCCTGTTAATTCGTTTATACAACTTATGGTTTTGTTCTTATTTATTTTATACTTGTTTTAAATTGTTCATATTTTATTTGCCACAGTCAGTGGAGTGTATAGTTCCATTATATTTTGACATAAGTATTAAGTTTTTTCCAAATTATTAGTCACGATTATCTACACTAATACTTTATTTTTATCTATAAATACTATTTTATAAAGCAAAAAGCATGAAACTAGATATATTTGCATTTAGGTGAAATAGTAAGAATTAACTCATTTTCACAACTATGTAAGTACGAACAAAAACAAACATAACGATTCTATAGAATCAAAATGAATATAACATGGTACAAAATATAATGCATGTTAGTTCTAAGGCGGAGTAAATCATTGTATGCTTAGATTGTCGCTGATTTATTTAGATTTATTGAGCAATAAACTGAAAGCTCAATGGTTTCTGCTTTTAGTAGATAATGGAGTTTTCTTTCTGTCTATTAAAGGAAGTGGGTGTTATATCTTTGTTTTACTTTAAAATAAGTCGTTCCATAAAGTAACAATGAATGCGTGTTTTTAGCGTTCCGTACCTTAAAAATAAAACAAATTTTATCCTCACAGTAGCGTTTCGTCAGAATTTAAAAGGGTGTGAAATTGAAATTGTATGTTTGTTTATAAAATAAATACAAATGCTACATTAGACATTGGTTTATTGTTTCACGTTTTTAGATATTGGCCCTAGTAAATAAAAACAAGAAATTGCTTTATCAATTTAAGTCTTGCTTTTCCTATAAGAAACTGGAAACAAATGATTATTCTTCTAGCATATTCTCCAGAAGGTACCACTGGCTGAAAATTGCATCCATTTCCTTAAACGAATTAAAGAAATCACTTGCTTTATCCGATGAATAAAAATCCTGACCAAATGCTTATTCTCCTAGTCTATCCTATCACCTGCAGGAAATTTCAACCATTTCCTAAGACAAATGAGGACTTGCTTTATACAATAAATAAAAATCCTGAGCAAATGCTTATTCTACAATCATATCTTACAGTGGGTATTATGTGTTAGACATTTCAACCATTTACTTAAACGACATAAGGATTTGCTCTATCTAATAAATAAAAACCAAGAGCAAAATGCTTACTGTTATCATATCTTACAGTGGACATTATGTGTTGGAAATTTCAACCATTTACTGACACTAGTTACGTATTTGCTTTGTTTCTAATGAATAAGGTTTATCAGATGCTAGAATTTAGTAACATCTTCTTTAGGATGCTTAAAAACTTACTTGAAACCTAGATAAAATGGCTGATGTGAATAATAGATTGTAAAATTGGTTTTATTAAAACAAAATGTACTAGAAAATATTACAATGAATTTTAATCAAATGAAGTTAAACATTTGAAAAACATATGATTAATAGTCATGTGTTTTGGAAATGTTGTAAACCAAACTTTCACAGTTACTATGGTTTTCAGGAAAATGCTTCCTTCATTATGCCCAATTAAACTCAACACATACAAAAATAAAAGAGAAATATTATTTTATTGTCTAAAAACAATTAGTACGGAGTCGTACATAAAAGCTATCTTGAATCGATAAATAGAACATACAGTACTATGTAAAAAAAAAACACAATAAAAGTAAGGAGAAGACATTAAAACACAAAAAACAATCGTGTTAAGTTACACTTACACGGACTGTCGACTGTCACTTTAAACAGATATTTTAAGTTTCATTAGGGTTAAAAAATACAACGAAAAGTTCAAACCATTGATGCGGTGCCTCCGGAAGACTCGCCCGTACCTGGAATTGCCACTGTAAATAAGTTAAGTTATCGAATCTTAAAAAGTATATCTGGTTAGAATAGATTTCGTAAATAATTCTTATATGTCCAATTAATTGTTTCGTTTTTATTAAAATTATATGAACAATAGGCCATTGTTTAAAATAGCTTACTGATGCTTAAGTGCAATTTAATTTAAAACAATAATGCTATATTGTTTCTAATAAACAAAATTAGAAAAATTTACAAAATTAAATCGATAATTTTATAAATTTATAAGATAAATCTATAACAATAGTGACAGTTTGTTATAATAATATTTAAAAAACGCTATAATAACCATGAATGGGGTATTATAGTTGTCACCTACAAATATAGCCTTCAAAAAACAAAATTTGAAATAGATTATTTATTTTATAAGAGTAGAGAATTATTTAAAATTTACTTCAATATTTGTGTCTAAAAAAGGAGCAAGTACGGAAAACGTGGTGCTAGTTTTATTGGTAAACACAATGAGATTACGATCTCAAAATGCATTGTTAATATGAATAAGCATAATGACGTCACACAATGGCCTAAACAACAGGTAAAGTACTTGTGGTCATTTCCTGTTCTTATTTCATTGCTTGAGGTGACTTGGATACCAAAATCATGAAATTAAAATAATAATTAATGTTTTAATTTGCCATCAAAGTTTAGAATATTTATTAGGCTTAGGTTTAAGTACTGTTTTTTTCTTGTCATATAATTTTAAAATATAAAATTACTTTATTTCTATTCTTAGACTAATTATTTCCGTCGTAGGTGTTATAAATTCGTTGTAATTTTGTTTGTATTTGGTTTTTAGATTTTAGGAACAGGCGATTAAAACCAATTGCATTTTTTGACTTTTATAGAAAACAATTGCCTTTAACGGACAGGCGGAATGTTGCTTTTTTAAAACGGACAACTCTAAAAAAAGTTAACATTGTTTATCGGCATAAAGTAGAGCAAGTGCTGTCAGTTTGCTGAGGTCTTAGCTAAGTTTGAGGAAACTGTGGTTTCCGCACAGCCGTGGTTGGTAACAAATAGCCTTAATCTCAACTAAACAGATTAATTCCGTGTTGGGTCGCTACTGCGGTAAATTTCCAGTTGTATTTAGTAGGACCACAGAGCAAAAATCTCCTATGCAGAGAGCCATTGTAACAGTAGGGATGATGAGGGAGGGAGTTGTCTACTTCCTATTGAATAGACAACTAGTTCTCTGTGAAATGATTTTACAAAGCTGTGTATTGATACAAATATAATAAGTATTACAAATAAAATGGTTTCACCTCGGGGTTCAATGCCTTGATTTGCCGTGGATAGCCAGCTGTAATGCAATATTCTATAACTAACACAATTATTGAAACTTATTAACAATACATTATTTAACTACTAATACAATGTATACAATTATTATTATGATTCTTAAGCCTAATGTAGTGATTTGTGATTACTATGGACTGATTAGTGGCTGATGTACAAGAGTAAACCTAAACTAAGACATCGAAATGAAGAATAGTCTTTATGTATCGGTTTTATTATTGAAGAGAGGGATAAATATTTGGAGAATTTGTGTGTTTTAATTTTGAAACGTTTAAAGATCTGAATGTGAAGTGATGGAATGTTTTAAGGTTCACTCACTAATTTTCTGGAGGTGCATATTATATTTACCAGTCTGGTTTTCTGGAGTGCTCGATGTTGTTTAAACCTTGAAGGTAAGTTGTTTTCTTATATATTCGTATTGATTTAATTTTAAACTTAAATTTGACTCTGATAAAAAATGAATTGCATCAATTATAAACTGGAAAACATTTCTGATTTAAATCTTTTCATCTTCTTTATTTCATCAATGCTTATTTATAATTCCTTCTCTACCTCTTTAATAATGTTTTCTTACTCTTGTAACTTGCCTATACTTAAAATAATATGATAATTATAATATTTTGAATGTTTGATATGATAATAAATGTTTCATATCATAATAAAGAAGTATATTGATAATGGTCTATGTATGGTTTTAATTAGTGATTGGGAAGTCTTTCGATGCTTTCAGGGACTTTTGGATTATGACATGTTATGTTGTTATGATGTACATGTTGATCATTTGATAAACTGAATCTTGGTATCATTACATTCCTGAAGAGTATGTTCCTAATTTCTCAAGCAGCTAGCTTATTTCTAGAAACACTTTTTTATTCCAAGAAGGCATCTGTGTAGAATCGATTTTATCTGAGTTAGGACGCACTTAAAAGTGTGACACTAATTAAATGCATAAGTTCATTTGAATGATCAGGTAAAAAGAAAAAATTATTCGATCGCGTTACTGAACCTCTGACGTGAGTTGAAAGGTGAATTTTCAAAATTAAGTTTATATGTTTTAGGGTTTCTACCAACTGTTTGGGAAATTATTCTACTAACGATTGTGCTGAAAGTACAAAATATATTAGTAGAATTTGCTTGCCCTTCAGCCTGCAGCATCGGCTCACTTGCTGCTTCGTTTTGCCCGGCCTGCAACATCGACTCACGTGCTGCTTCGTTCTGCCCGGTCTGCAGCATCGGCTCACTGGCTGCTTCGTTCTGCCCGGTCTACAGCATCGACTCACGTACTGCTTCGT
>JAGFPH010002508.1:140219-157986 GCA_018207615.1 Philaenus spumarius | reverse complement strand
GGATAAAGATAACTTAAATTGTCGATACCTTTTAATAATACATTCTATTGTTCGTATAAAATAATATCGCTTTTAAGAATTTTGGAACACCCTGTTTATGTAAAGTGTTCCATACATACTAACTGGGCTGAGATAACTTAAATTGTCGTAACCTTTTAATAATAAGTTATATTGTTTCTATAAATTAAATATTACTGCTTTTAAGAATTTCGGGACACTCTGTATATAGAAGTTAAGTGTTACAAACACACCCTCACACGCACTAACTAGGTTAAGATAACTCCGTTTTATCTTTTAATATTGCATTATATTGTTCGTATAAATTAAATATTACCGCTTTTACGAATTTTGGAGCATCCTGTATATATAGGAGGCTGCGAAAATGGCTGCGATATATCGACAAGATGGCGAAATAGATGGCGACGGATTATAAATTTAGCGCCGTCGTTTAACATTGAGGATACAATGCCGATTAAATGCCCTACACTCTACTAGGGTGGGGGTGGGGTTGGGGGGTTGGGAGTGGGGTAGTCTATTTTACTTTTTAAACACCTTAAATTAATCCCTCACGCATTTTTAGAAATTTTGAATTTTTCAAAATTTTAGGGCTGGGGGTGGTGGAAGGGGGTGGGTGGGGTGGGGGTAAATGTCTACGATACGTCCAATACAGCTCTTGAACTTAACCCCTTGCTCAATTTTCAAAATTTTCCCATTTTTCAGGAAATCAATTTTTTCGAAATTTTGGGGGAGGAGCCCCTGACCCCGGAGCACAAAATTTCATACATACATCACAACACGTTTAACTTTTTAACACATATACATACATTTAACAACCCCCACTCCTCCGCTTAAGTCAGCAACGCATCTCAGACGTAGTCCCATAAGAGCCCATGTTGGGGCTAAAGGACTGCCTAGACTACTAACACGTGGCGATTCCGTTGCGTGCTTTGCACCCTATTGTTCGTACTTCGCTTGCACAAAGAAAAGAGTAACGCGAGAGCACGCTACTATGCTAAAAGGTGTACGGCAACATCCAGGTGTAGGCGTGACAAGAACCACTATATTCAGCCTTACTTTACAGTAGGTACAACCGAGATAACGTTGTTAATTCTATCAACAATAATTAATGACTAAACAAGTTGTACACAAAAGTATTAAATAACTAATAAACAAGACTAACTTAAACAACATATTACAATAAGATGTAAATAGGTGTACGATTAAAAATAGAAAACTAATATCTTATATTGTCTCTGTAAAATAAAGCAAAACTTAAAATGTTTAAGTTTAACTGGAATAACACATGAAAACACATACATATACATACATAAAGAAATTGCAATTTATAACTTAAAGATACATTAACCTTTGCATACAAAAATATAAAACCAACTACATTAGTACACAAAAGCATACTAATTTCATTTGCCGAAAAAAAGCAAAAATAAAGAACAAAAATAGATAACAGAAACGAGCGAACATATTTATTAAAATATTACTTAAGATAGTTACATTGTATGGAAGATCGCAAAATGTAAAAACATGTATATCAAGAGATGAATTTCATAATTACAACGGTGGGAATAGTTTTGACTGTGTCATAATTTCTAATAGGAAATCAACCTCTGGCAATTCAAGCAATCACTTTCTTAATTTTTTTAGAAAACTCTCTTTGTTAAAACTGTATTTAATATAATTTGGTAACTGATTAAATGTTATGGGTTCGATGAACTCAAAAGGTTTAGTTAAATTCAATCCGTTGTGTCTGTGAGGCATCCCTGTCAAATAACAAGAAGTAGAAAAATGTAAAAAGTAGCAATTTTCAAACTTCCAGTGAACACAAAAAATGCAGGTAAAAGTTCAAGCAGTTTAGTTATGTTCGCACTAACTAAAGAATCTAAAAACACTCCAAAGGCAATAAAAAAAGAAGAAGAAAACTACCGTCGTAAACGAAATAAAAGATATAACTGTAGAAAATAAATGCGGAAAATGTACATTTGTCTTAATAGACATGGAATAATTTATATTCATCATTGAATGTAGTAGAACGAAAATTGATTAAATCTAACAAAATAAGCTACATAACAAATTACAACTTTGCCAAATTTATTGAATATGTTAGATAAGTGCTAGGGCAATTTGACAGGTATAATATTGCGTTGATTTAAAAAAAAAAGTTAATTTGTATACTTTACGAACAAAAGACTTTAAGTTAGTTAGGATTTTTCTTTTAAATTATCATTCTAGGTTGCAACCTATAAAAAACCTGAACCTTAACTAACTTAAAGTCTCCAGTTACAATATATTTTTAGTTTTCAAACATATATATAAATTAGTAGCACTTCGTACTTTTCTAAAAAGATTTTTTCAGCTTATGCTAACCTGACAAATCTGTTTATACCAACAAGGTTAGCAAGATGGCTGAATAATCACCCTGTTAATTCGTTAACACAACTTATAGTTTTGTTCTTATTTATTAGCGAATTTCCATAGGAAAAATGAGCTATTGCAGTGGCCCTTATGGTAAGACCCAAGTTCGGGAGTAGCAAATGAGCACCGATCAAGGTCCCCAGAACACGTTTTGGGGTGTCATTAAAAATCATATATATTTATATATTTTATATATATAAAAATGAATTGCTGTTCGTTAGTCTCGCTAAAACTCGAGAACGGCTGGACCGATTTGACTAATTTTGGTCTTAAAATGTTTGCAGTAGTTCATAGAAGGTTTATACGTAAAGAAAAATTTGAAAAGTTTCCCGAAAAAGTTTCAAATTTGGAAGAAACTCAACAGCCTTTACTGTATGAACTCAAAACCATTAGCTTACAAAAACAGCTGTTCGTATAAAAAGCTTAGCAACACGTTATGTTTGTTTACAATCATTACCATAGCAACATTACTTAGCAAATTTATAATCACTTTAATACTCTTCAAAACTAACAGCTTTTTAAGGTTAGATTGAAAAACTATAAACAAACACAAGGAAAAATCAACGAAAAATGCTTACGGAATAATAATTCAACTCAAACATTGGTTATTAAATATCTTTATAGGCCTTCTTAGAGATATGCTGTTTAAAATGTTGTTTATATAAAATATATCATAACTATGAATTTGTTACTACTTTTCAAAACATATTTTCGCTATCAATAATAATAATAACAAAAAAATTATTTGACACCATGCATAACCATAAACATACACGAGTTAAAACATATTATATTGAAAACTAAACAAACAATCTAAATTAAACTAAATGCCATTAAAATATCACATTCGTAGCTTTATTTTGATATACAATTGTATATTTAAATACTAAACAATATCTTATACTAATTAGGCCTATACATTTAAAATTACAAACTCTATTTGAACCAGTTTGTTACATCCTATATTAACGCGGATGTTACAAAGTGATTCAAATATCTTTTTTCCCAATTTAAACCCTATCTAAGAAAGGGTTAAAATAAATTCGAAATTTTAGGGCGGTTTGGGGGGGGGGGTTCAAAGTTACTAAAAATCCCTATAAGAACGAATTGGAATGAAATTTGGTACGTAGCTTCCTTTTAGGCTGTAGGTGCTCGCAACATTGTCAATGAAATTAAGTGAAAGTCAAAATTAGTAAAAACTATAAATTAAAACGATATTTATTTAAAGTTTTTTCATGTTAGATAGTAGTTTACAGGAATACAATTTTCAGTGCTTTCTTAAATAGCGTAGCCTTTTTTTCATGACCACAGTAGGATACGCACGGGTATTCAACGAACACTTAAAAAGAATACAATTACGTCCGTCAAAAAGACTGAAAATACTAACAACCACGGGCAACGCCGTACGGGTCAGCTAGTATATATATATATATATATATATATGTGTGTGTGTTCGCACTCTAGCAGCCGAATTTGTACACATGTTAAAATATGCCGAATATGTAAAATTTGGTACACATGTTGGTTGTCTACGTCGCTCGGACGAGTTCGTTAGCCAAAAAATCCAACAATCGGAAGTATGTTTTTTGACCGGAAGTAACTATTTTTTTAGATTTTTCTTACGAAAATGAGTTTGTTTTTGAGTTTTTTCTACAAATGTAAATGTAGGATGCTATTCTGCACATTTATTTTTTTTACGCGACCTTATAGCTCACTTAGTTCCCCCAAAATCGATAAAAACGTAAAATACCACAGAAGTACCCGGTTCAAAGCCATGTGGTGGATTCTACCGTGGGATTGGCGTGCGAAGCACATAATGAATTGTGTATTGAAGATACTTCCAACATGCGGAATGGCATGCGAAGCACGCAATGCTTTCTGTATTGAAGATACTCCCAAAATGCGGAATAGCATGCGAACCATTTTGCAGCTACTCAGCACCGTCTATGAATAGACCTATTTCCCAAATTGTTGGTTGAAACCCTAAAAAATAGACGTATAAACTTAATTTTGGAAATTTGCTCAACTCACGTCAGCGGTACAGCTGCGTTGTCGAATTATTTTATACTTGTTTTAAATTGTTCATATTTTATTTGAAATAGTCAGTGGAGTGTATAGTTTCATTATATTTTGACATAAGTATTAAGTTTTTTCGAAATTATTAGTTACGCTTATATACACTAATACTTTATTTATTTTTATCTTTGAATACTATTTTATAAAGCAAAAAGCATGAAACTAGATATATTTGCATTTAGGTGAAATAGTAAGAATTAACTCACTTTCACAACTATGTAAGTACGAACAAAAACAAACATAACGATTCTATAGAATCAAAGTAAATATAACTTGGTACTAAATATAATGCATGTTAGTTCTAAGGTAGAGTAAATCATTGTATGCTTAGATTGGCGCTGATTTATTTAGATTTATTGAGCAATAAATTGAAAGCTCAATGGTTTCTGCTTTTAGTAGATAATGGAGTTTTCTTTCTGTCTATTAAAGGAAGTGGGTGTTATATCTTTGTTTTACTTTAAAATACGTCGTTCCATAAAGTAACAATGAATGTGTGTTTTTAGTGTTCCGTACCTTAAAAATAAAACAAATTTTATCCTCACAGTAGCGTTTCGTCAGAATTTAAAAGGGTATGAAATTGAAAGTGTATGTCTGTTTATAAAATAAATACAAATGATACATAAGACGTTGGTTTACTGTTTCACGTTTTTAGATATTGGCCGTAGTAAATAAAAACAATAAAATGTTCTATCTATTTAAGGCTTGCTTTTCCAATAACAAACTGGAAACAAATGCTTATTCTTCAAGCATATTTTTGAATGGTCAAGCTTATTCTTCAATGGTCATTTTCTGTTCGAAATTTCAACCATTTACTTACACTAGTTAAGTATTTGCTTTGTTTCTAATGAATAAAGTTTATAAGATGCTAGAATTTAATGTTTATTTTTGTTAAGGGTGCTTAAACACATACTTTAAAGCTAGATAAAATGGTTGATGAGAATAATAGATTTTAAAATTGGTTTTATTAAACAACAAAAAATACACAGACTTAAAATATACTAGAAAATAATGTAACAATGCAAATATTAAATGAAGTTAAACATTTCCAAAACATATGATTATTAGTAATGTGTTTGGGAAATGTTGTATGAATTAATGTATCAAATAAGCAGTGGTGGTCCCAGACTTTGCGGGGCCCTGGGCGACAAGATATGGCGGGGCCCTCTTACCAGGCCCCCCAGGGTAGAACTTTTTTGAAAATGACATGCTCTTAACTCAATTTTTACTCTGTTTCAGCTCATATCAAACATGATATACAGCTCATATACAGTTACCATGATGTTTAGGAAAATACTTCCTTTATTATGCCCAATTAATAAAAACTCAACACATACAAAAATAAAAGAGAAATATTATTTTATTTTCTAAAAACAATTAGTACGGAGTCGCACATAAAAACTATCTTGAAGTGATAAATAGTACATACAGTATTATGTTAAAAAAAAAATAGAACAACAAAAGTAAGGAGAAAAACATGAAAACACAAAAAACAATCGTGTTGAGTTACACTTACACGGACTGTCGACTGTCACTTTAAACAGATATTTTAAGTTTCATTGGGGGTAAAAATACAAAAGAAAAAGTGAAAAACCATTGATACGGGGCCCCCGGAAGGAGCAAATAAGTTAAGTTATGGAATCTTAAAAAAGTATATCTGGGTAGAATAGATTTCGTAAATAATTCTTATATGCTCAATTAATTATTTCTTTCAGATGAGGATAATTTGCAGTAGTTATCTCATATTGCAATAGTGTTTAGTTGTAATAGGTAATTTAATTACAATCCTACTATTAAAATTATATGAACAACAGGCAATTGTTTAAAATAGCTTACTGATGCTTAAGTGCAATTTAATTTTAAAAATTAATTAATACTATTTAAACAAAATTAGAAAAATTTACAAAATTAAATCAATAACTTTATAAATGTATAAGATAAATCTATAACAATAGTGACAGTTTGTTATAATAATATTAAAACAACGTTATAATAACCATGAATGGGGTATTATAATAGTTGTCACCTACAAATATAGCCTTCAAAAAACAAAATTTGAAATAGACTAATTATTTTATAAGAGTTGGGAATTATTCAAAATTTACTGTAATATTTGTGTCTGAAAAAGTAGCAAGTAGAAAAAACGTGGTGCTAGTTTTTTTGGTAAACACAATGAGATTACGATCTCGAAATGCATCGTAAATATGAATAAGCATAACGACGTCACAAGATGGTCTAAACAACGGGTAAAATACTTGTGGTAATTTCCTGTTCTTATTTCATTGTTTGGAGTTTCTTGGATACGAAAATTATGCAATTAAAATAATTAGTGTTTTAATTTGCCATCAAAGTTTAGAATTATTTATTACGTTTAGGTTTAAGTACTGTTTTTTTCTTGTCATATAATTTTAAATTATAAAATTACTTTATTTCTATTGTTAGACTAATTATTTTTGTCGTAGGTGTTATAAATTCGTTGTAATTTTGTTTATATTTGGTTTTTAAATTTTAGAAACATTCGATGAAAACCAATTGCATTTTTTTACTTTTATTAAAAAACAATTGACTTTAATTAACATTGTTTATCGGCATAAAGTAGAGCAAGTGCTGTCAGTTTGCTGAGGTCTTAGCCAAGTTTGAGGAAACTGTGGTTTTCGCACAGCCGTGGTTGGTAACAAATAGCCTTAATCTCAACTAAACAGATTAATTCCGTGTTGGGTCGCTACTGCGGTAAATTTTCAGTTGTATTTAGTAGGACCACAGAGCAAAGATCTCCTATGCAGAGAGCCATTGTAACAGTAGGGATGATGAGGGAGGGAGTTGTCTACTTCCTATTGAATAGACAACTAGTTCTCTGTGAAATGATTTTACAAAGCTGTGTATTGATACAAATATAATAAGTATTACAAATAAAATGGTTTCACCTCGGGGTTCAATGTCTAGATTTGCCGTGGATAGCCAGCTGTAATGCAATATTCTATAACTAACACAATTATTGAAACTTATTAACAATACATTATTTAACTACTAATACAATGTATACAATTCTTATTAGGATTCTTAAGCCTAATGTAGTGATTTGTGATTACTATGGACTGATTAGTGGCTGATTTACAAGAGTAAACCTAAACTAAGACATCGAAATGAAGAATAGTTTTTATTTATCGGTTTTATTATTGAAGAGAGGGATAAATATTTGGAGAATTTTGGTGTTTTAATTTTGAAAGGTTTAAAGATCTAAATGTGAAGTGATGGAATGTTTAAAGGTTCACTCACTAATTTTCTGAAGGTGTATATTATATTTACCAGTCTGGTTTTCTGGAGTGCTCGATGTTGTTTAAACCTTGAAGGTAAGTTGTCTTCTTAGATATTCGTGTTGATTTATTTTTTAAAGTTAAATTTGACTCTGATGAAAAGTGAATTGCATCAATTATAAACTGAAAAAAATTTCCGATTTATATCTTTTCATCTTCTTTATTTCATCAATGCTTATTTATAATTCCTTCTCTACCTCTTTAATAATGTTTTTTTACTCTTGTAATTTGCCTATACTTAAAATAATATGATAATTATAATATTTTGAATGTTTGATATGATAATAATTAATAAATGTTTCATATCATAATAATGAAGTGTATTGATAATGGTCTATGTATGGTTTTAATTAGTGATTGTGAAGTCTTTGGATGCTTTCAGGGACTGGTGGATTATGACATGTTATGTTGTTATGATGTACATGTTGATCATTATTGATAAACTGAATCTTGGTATCATTACATTCCTAAAGAGTATGTGCCCAATTTCTCAAGCAGCTAGCTTATTATTTCTAGAAACAATTTTTTATTCCAAGAAGGTATCTGGGTAAAATCGATTTTATCTGAGTTAAGGCGCACT
Source organism: Philaenus spumarius (assembly GCA_018207615.1). Taxonomy (NCBI): domain Eukaryota; kingdom Metazoa; phylum Arthropoda; class Insecta; order Hemiptera; family Aphrophoridae; genus Philaenus; species Philaenus spumarius. Next base: position 149,589 of record JAGFPH010002508.1, on the reverse strand, counting down.
TAAAAACGTGTGCAATAAATTCATTTGAATGATCAGGTAGAAAGAAAAAATTATTTGATCGCGTTACTAAACCTCTGACGTGAGTTGAACGGCGAATTTTCAAAATTAAGTTTATATGTTTTAGGGTTTCTACCAACTGTTTGGGAAATTATTCTACTAACGATTGTGCTGAAAGTACAAAATATATTAGTAGAATTTGCTTGCCCTTCAGCCTGCAGCATCGGCTCACGCGCTGCTGTGTTCTGCCCGGCCTGCAGCATCGACTCACGTGCTGCTTCGTTTTGCCCGGCCTGCAGCAACGACTCACGTGCTGCTTCGATCTGCCCGGCCTGCAGCATCGACTCACGTGCTGCTTCGTTCTGCCCGGCCTGCAGCATCGACTCACGTGCTGCTTCGTTCTGCCCAGCCTGCAGCATCGACTCACGTGCTGCTTCGTTTTGCCCGGCCTGCAGCAACGACTCACGTGCTGCTTCGATCTGCCCGGCCTGCAGCATCGGCTCACTGATTGCTTCGTTCTGCCCGGTCTACAGCATCGACTCACGTACTGCTTCGTTCTGACCACAGCGAAAAAACTTGTTACATCCCGGCCGTCAGCGTCGATCTCGGATTAGAAGCTGCCCTCACGGTCAAATCACCCATGTGGATTTGAACCGGTTACATTTATGGTATTTTACGTTTTGATTGACTTTGGGGGAACCAGATGAGCTAAAAGTCGTGTAAAGGAACAAAATGTACAGAATAAACTCCTGAATTTATTTTGTTTGTAGAGTGTAAACACATAAATAAATATATAATATACAATAAGTCAATAATATTGTTATACCAAATGGAAAACAATAAATGTAATAATTGGTACCAGAAGAGCTGAGACGCTACAGTCGTATTAAAGTCTGTTACAGTTGGAAGCTGGTTGCGTAGTTTCGAACCTATTTACAGGCGATTAATTTACCTACTATATAGCACCAAAAAAGCTCAAAAATCTTTTGCTAATGTCCAAAGATGTTCAGTGAAGGCTTCTTTTCTGATATTGCAGGACTTACTGAAGAAGACTACCGTAGTTTTCTTCCTAGTGATCGTTTCCCGATACCCTTCACTCTTTACGCTCAACGTCGAGTCAAAACAGAACTTTTGATAAAACATTACAGCGTTACTGTTTGTGAAATCGCCGGGACTTAATATAAGCGATAACAATGATCTGCTATAAAAACTTTCTCTGGAATGATAGAAACCATTACAGAAGTGAGTAAATATTTTAATGAAAATAAACTGTTGCTATTGATTATCAAACATTATATTCGCATGTGCATTATACCTCATAAAATCAATCATAGACTGTCTTTCAAATGAATATTTTTGTATTTATAGTACTAGTAAATCCCTGTGAAAAATCACAATCGGATTAATTAGATACACATAAGAAATACATCATGTATATAAAAAAACAACACACTTTATCTAGGCCTACCTAACTATGCAGACGGGGATATTTAACTCGGTATAATATGTGTACAATTATAAAGACTATAAAACTGTAGGAATATTTGTTAAGATTTTTTATACATATATTATATATTATTATACATATTTAAAGAAAGATAAAAATATTATCTTTTAATTGCCTTTTATTTCATATTGATAGATCAAATGATCTAGAAGCTATTGATATTATAGGCTTTATTATTGATTGAAGTTGTAAACATAACCCCAAAGTATAATCCACGCTAGGTTTTGTTTCCGTATTACAGATGATGGGTGAAATCAGCTGTTATATTATTAAGTTATATTATTTCTTCTTTTAATGTTACTCCACGTACTCTCGTACGTACACTCGCTTTTATAGGAGTTGATATGACGTTTAAATGGAAAATAAGTCAAATTATATTGACAGGTTATAAAAGGAACTACAACTTAAACACGACAATAAATCGAGATTGATCTAGTTGCTTTCCGTTTCCAACGTTAGCATTTATACTTGACATTGTTAAATGTAAGACATTATGATGTCTGAGTTTCCGACAGTAAGGCAATCTGTCAAAGCGAGGTAACTGAGTTATAGTAATAATTACTTTGCTCCTCCGTCTTCTGCACGGATACTAGAATAAACGGTAGGGGTCATGAGTAGGATGCGCAGTAGACTCACGCGCCAGCGACGTCACTCTGAACCCTCCCTCCCGGCTCGCTGCTTGTAGCCCGTACACTTATATTAAACAGATAAGTAATTAATGAGTCCTGTTTTTGTATTTATAAATTATATATACTTTATTTAGGGAAATTTTAAAAGCATTAACTTCTACTGCGACCGTGTTAACATTAATACCTTCTATTTAATTTGCATTAAAACATCTAAACTTACCAGCTTGTTTTGATGCGATATTTATTTCTATTGTTTGTTTCCAAATTCGTTGCAATTAGCATTTTTATTACAATGGTTTGACTCTAAACAACTTATTAGATTCAATTCAATTTGGACTTTGACTATTACGAATTTACATTGTTAATAGTTTCTTTCGATTTTAGTTTTTTTGATATATATTTTAAACATATAAAAAGTTTGTAACAAAAATTTTACTACGAAAAAGCTATGATTTCGTAGTGTTTCTTTATTTAAATTGCCACCTATAATTTTATTGCTGATTTTAAAAGGTTAAATGGCACATATAAATTATTGCTCTGTAGAGAATAACGTACTGTTTAAAACAACACTCCATCCCCTCTATTAGTAGGCAGAGGTGAGTATTAAATTAAAGTCTAAATTAATTGTGTATTACAGTAAGAATTTAAAAATAAATGCGTACCTAACATATGGAGATTGAGTTAAAGTAAAATGTATCAGATACAAAAACAAGGACAAGTTTGAAACTATTATTTAATGGCACTAAATAAGACCAACTCATGTTTGTCTGGAACGTGTTCAAATTGAATGACATACATGGATAGACAAAATAATAGGTGATTGAGATTATTGTTTTTTTCCCATTTTGTAGAGCAGGTTGAATATTGTAATAATTTAAAGTTATTTTTGATCGCCATTTAGTGATAACTATCCTGAAAATCCTGAAATGAGTTTGTATTTTGCTTTTGTGATGCATAATACGTTTGAAAGACACATATGAAAAGTAAATAATTAATGATTTACTTATCGATTGAGAACATATATTATTTGAGGTTTAAGATAAACTATGTTAATAATTATTACACTTTAATTGAACAAATAACTTTAAATATTAACGTATTCATATATAATAATTGCTATCTGCTTGAAATTTACATTTGTGATTTTACAAAAACTTTCCATATATGACAATTTTGGAAATTTTATAGTTTATAATATTTTCTTATTATAAAGAATTATATAAACAGAAGATTATAAGAATTAGGTTGCAGATGTTAAAAAGCTAACCAAACTTTCTTTTGGCTAGCTAAACAAAGAGTTAAGTAGTGGGGGGGGGGGAGGGAAACTAGAACTATAAAATACATAATAAATAAGTTCAAACAAAAAATATTACAATATAATGTTCATTGAGATTTGAAGCTCACTAAATGTAATATTTTACTAATGTCTTTATAAAGAAGATGTGCATCTGGTATGTAGAGAGTTCTTGCAGTATTTATTCAAACTATAAATTGAAAACAATTACCAAATGTGTTCTTCGTACGTTTACAATACAATTTCAGACCAATTAACTCAGTTTCCCTTAGTTAATATTAGTTTTTTTTTATGATGGTCTTTAAATATTATAATTATTCATTTCTGGGCGGTCTTTTACAAGTAACAAAAGTCTGAAGATATCAATTTGGATGATATAAACATATACATAAATTGATTATATATATGAGTGAATTGGTTATATATATTGTACTTACTGATGTAAAACAATATTTTATTTCTTTTATTGTTAATTAATTTACAACATATTTTCCACAATATAATAATTAATTAATTTGCTGATAAGAAACTATTAGTGATATATAAACAAACTTTTTCCGAAAATGATATCTACATTGCTCTTAATATTATGACAGATCTGCTATCATAATATTCAACTAGTTTTCTTGTAAAATTTCCTTCGAAATATTACCTTGGTTTTACAAGGTGTTGGTTGGAGACTGAGACTGGTAAAACATTTATTTCGGAAACAATTACATGCAAAATATATTTTAAAACATATCTAGTGGGGAAGACTGATGAAGATGGTTGGATCAGATACGAGCTCTGATGGACAAATGGCTTGTTAAAATATAAAAAATATAAATTTTTCTGAAATAAATAAATGGTCAACTTATACTCAGTGATAAGTGTAAACGAATTACATCTTTATAAATGTTACGGTTTAGGGCAAACATGATCAAACTTTGCATTGAATAAAAAATCGTTTAAAATTTGTGCACACGGGAATACATCAAACTCTAGTGATTATTACACAAAACTTAAGAGTAAATGAATGGTTAGGGCACTTTTAATATTAATAAATGTATATACCAAAATAAAATCGTACTGGCCTGCAAAATTATACTTTCGTCCCGAAGTATTAAAAATATCTAACGAAATTGAAGGCTGCAGGTTACGCGTTTTAGTGTTCGAATAGTGAATGACATTGTGGACTGTGGAGTCTGTATACAGTGCGGCGAGGCGGAGGGTTCAGGGTGACGTCACGTGCGCGAGACCTCTAACGTGTATTCTAGTATCCGTGGTCTTCTGTAACCCTAGAGCGCATTATGACGTACACCGTTTAAAGCGTCAGCCTTAGTTCTTACATGCCTAACTGACTCTGTACATGACTGCGAGAATGCGAGTCTACTGCCTCATAGATACTCATACACATAGATGCTTGGTAAAATATATTAAAGAGCTAACATAGATATCATAACAAATACCCGTTACTGTTAAATTTAATAACTAGCATTAAATAAATTCAAAAATCAGACCCAAGTGTTACTTTTCAATATCGGTAACGGTTAAACTTAATAACTGTTATTGAATAAATTCGACAACCGGTTCCAAGAACTACTTTTCAATACCGGTAACTGCTAAATAAAATAACTAGTATTGAAGAAATTTGACAACCAGTTGTGATATAACCAATAGTGATACCTATAACTTTTCAGAAGATAGCCAACTGTTTCACAAGTTTTCAAATTAATCAAAACTGGTGAAAACCTTATATTTCGAAAATTTCAAATAGTCGAGTAAACCAAAAGGACGTTTAAAAACCTAAATAATTCGACCACGCAGCTGAACCACTGACGTGAGTTGAGCAAATTTCCAAAATTAAGTTTATAGGCCTATGTTTTAGGGTTTCAACTAACAATTTGAAAAGTAGGTATATTCACGACAGTGCTGAATAGCTTCAAAATGGTTCGCACGCCATTCCGAATATTGGGAGTATCTTCAACACACAAAACATTGCGTGCTTTGCACGCTAGTAACGATTAAACTAAATAACTGGTATTTAAGAAATTGGGCAACCAGTTCCAAGCGTTACTGTTCAATACCGGTAACTCTTAAACTTAATAACTGATATCAAAGAAATTTGAGAACCAGTTCCAAGTGTTACTTTTCAAGTTCAGTAACTGTTAACCTTAATAACTGGTATTGAAGGAATTCGACAACCAATTTCAACGATTTCTTCTTTTCAACACCGGAGAAAAATACTAAACAGGAAATAAGTCTAACAATTGAATTATATATAAAAGGTATTTAATATTATTAAACATAAATAATTCAGGTAATAATCAGATGCAATCAAATAAATGTCGATTGTAATAAATATCTGGTCTGAGTACTTAAAAGTGCAAACAACGTACAGAAAGAAAAGTGCCATCAATCACCGACCTTTAAAACATAATTTTACACTTAAACAACAATAGAATCGAACAGCCCGACTTGAGGGTGCGGAGAAAAGGGAACTCCTACTTTTACAAGGTTTACTTACTTTAGTATGTATATTATAGAGGTCCATAGTAGTGATACTTTTAAAAACAGTAACCGTGCCCAAAATTTATATTTTTTCTGTTTATGTGAATTACTTTTAAAACTAATCACAAAAATTTTTAAGAAAAGAATTCATGAAAAATTAAATTTAATTTAATAGACCTAATGTTTTTTTTTTTTTAAATTCACAACTTGCTATTAAACTCTTCACCACTTAAAATAAGTTCAGAAAACATTGGAAACAATATAAGCATTAAAATTAAAAACGCGGGATAAAAATAACAAGGAACTACTGTACTAAGTAATTTTTAGAATTCACTACAATGAGATCTGATTACCTGTTTACGAGACATCATATCGGAAGTGAGAGAACCTGTTAACACCATTAGCTTGTCGCACACTACGACTCGCCTGCGCGAAAAAGTTCCGAATGAACTCTTTACATGTAACCTAATTCAACTGCGTCCACTAAGCCGCGCAGTGCCGCGCCACCTGCAGCCGCCGTGGAATAATTGCGGCCAAGAACTCTTGGGAGAATTCTACCGGAATTATTCCACAAGAAGCGGTGAGGCGCGGCTCCGCGTGCCTCTGTGTGCTATGGTAGGCGGAAATAAATGCATGGTTGAAAACGAGGTTCGGGTGTGTCCGTGACATCTCGGCTGCTTTCGCACAAACAACATAAATTGATTCTGTTTGGAGTGTGTAGGCCCAACACTTGCTTACTGTTTCATCTTTTAACATTTGCTTTTGATAAGTTAAATCATAGTTATTGTATATTTATAATTGGTTACAGCAAACATCCTGTTGATAAAAAATTGAACTACGCCTTCGTACGACAGGATATCCTTCGATATCTTCGTCCTCTAAACTGCTCATATGGTAAGACTTTTACGAGACACAACACAACTTTAGCGAACTTACTCTATACGAACCCACTAATAACTGAACCGCAAAGCTAGGCGTCTAGCGGAGCTACCTTGTGCGCACCCCACCAAAAGAACACATGGAGTATTCCACGAGGATGAGCGGTGCGCCGTAGTGTGCGACAAGCTAATTTTCATTAATTACAGCTAAATTAATTTCAGCTAATAACAATTCTAGCTAATTTCAGTTCCCAATACCTACATCTACTTGGTAGTTGGGAGGACACGAAAACAAGTCACAGATATCAATTTCAGTTTTTAGTTCCCGCACCGATCGCTGATCATAAATTACAGACCACAATAACTAATCAGTGTGGTTACTGTGACGTCAAGGTAACAGATGTATCTGTGAAATAAATTGACAGTTCTGATGTTTAGTTCCCATCTTTAGTTTACTGTTACAGGGTGAAATGCTATGGCTACACGAAACACGAAGCAGGTCCTCACGGAAAAATACTCTGTTGAACGTTCTACATGGTTTTGAATGGAAGCGGCTAATCGTATCCACTCTTTCAGCTGACAACAATGTTCTTAAGAGGATACTTAGATTCTGTTCCAAACGGATATTTGTAGAGCATTCATTTCCTATCTGATCGGATTGGCCCCGTGTATCAACTAAAGAGGACCTTGTAGTGCCATTATTTCCCATGTTGAAACCAAAAACTTATATACCATTGGAATCCAAAGGTATGACTAATAAGTTGAGCTTAACATTGGTACATTACATACTGATTTTATACCTTTTTCTGCAATGTTAACCTGCTTTCAGACATTTTTTTAACCTAACAACTTGGTACTGAGAATTTTAAAAACGTTATAAAATTGGGAGTTTTTAACATTTTTTGTCACTTATGAAGAATTTTTAGCCAAATCGGTTACATTGTAAGAATTTAAATTGGCCAACATTGTAGGTTATAGACGAATTTACAACAGTAAAAATGTTCAGCTTGATATCTCAAGAGATTTAATAAAAAAGTGTAGCCTACCTGTGAATCAGAAAACGTGATTTTTCGGTAGGGCCTAAAACTGTAAACAAGTCCATGTCAATCACACTAAAACATTCCAGCACCACATTGAAGAGTGTTTTCCTCTTTGTATATTAAAACATGCTTTGTTGGCATTTAAAACTTGTATTGGGTCACTTCCAGCATTCCCAGTTAGTTTCTAAAACACTCGCACTTTAATAAGCGCAACTTAGTTGACTGTACCTAATGATGTCCTCTAAACGTCCAATGTTCAATGTTTTCATCTCCAAAAAGTTGTTTCAGGGATTCCGGTAGAGATAATGTTGTTAAATGACTCATTTATTTTTTGGGTTCACCCGAGAGGAATTTTTTGCAAATTCTAGACTGACAGTTCCTGAAAAATATCTTTTATTTGTAACAAAATGGTCACCAGCACTGTTAAGAGTAGCATATATTTCTCACCTGAAATTGATGACGGGTTCTATGATTTCATCTCTAGATATCTACCCTATCCAAACTCCTCACGTTCTACGCTTTCAGTTCTTAGAATCAATTGTACCGAGCAATAATAATTCTCCGCCTGTGTGACGGTTGGTCTATAATTGGTCCAGAATTTCCTTCAGATAGTTTTTGCGATTCAACTTTACAATGTTTAAACCTCTTTAGGATAATGTTGATAACTACTGAGCTGATATTGGTGATTGCATACTTTAATCTAAAGGGTATGGCCTCAGCCCTCAGTAAAAATACAGAAATTTACAAATAATTTAAATGTTATTTTAGACCGAGATACGTTTAAAAAATGTTATTTAAAATACATAAGATTAAAGACGTTCAATGTACATAGGCCTACAATAATCAGCTGGTTAGTCTAAACCTCCATGTAGGCTATTTTCGCGAAGACACTTCTATTGAAGATGTGCAATACCAGGACGATACAGTCCCATACAGTCCACTTCAATATAACTTATATTATGTCATTGCATTTTGTAGGTAATCTTTTCTAATTTGCAGGAAATCGTTCATGAACATCTAAATTATAATTATTCGTAGGTGACAGAAATTATAAATTTGTATTAAAGATATTTGCGTATATAAACAAAAGGAAAACATAATTTTCAGTCGAGTCACTTGATAGCAGTAAAACATCGGTGCGAATTTTGTTACGTACTAACTATACATTTTAGCTTTCTGCAAATTTAAAATGTCGTACGAACATGGCAGAAACTAAAAATAAGACCAGAATTAGTAAAAACGAGCGCTTTACCAATGTAATATCATAGACCAGCCTTCTCAAGGTTCTGTCGAGTTGTAAACCAGGCCCGGGTGGCAGATTTCAGAGGGTGGCAAAATTTGAAAAGCTTATAAAAAAATAATAAGTTATTAAAAACGTTTTCAAAATAATATCACAATCAATACTGTTTAATTTTATCTGATTTTTTGCATAATTTATAAACTTTATTATACTGTACACCAAGTTAATTCTAATAAGACACAAGAATTAACACAGCTTATGGGTCTGGAGTGAGTGTTATGCCTACTACTGGTAT
>JAGFPH010002508.1:88708-115219 GCA_018207615.1 Philaenus spumarius | reverse complement strand
ATAAATTTCATTTCTTGGTTTACATAACATTAGCCTAGAACCAACATGTTTTTCAGTTTTCGTCCATAACTCCAAAAATACAAACAACGTTATGTTTATCTTTAGAAAAACCTTCGGTATTAGTGTAGAAAAGTTGAATAGACGAATCATCATAGCGAACATTCAGCCATTTTTCCAAGCTGATAGATGTAACTGATGTGCCTGAAAACATGTTTTTAGGAAAGTACGAAGTGCTACCAACTTATGTTTGTTTACAAACTAAAAGTATGCAGTGACTGGAGTCTGTACGTTAGTTTAGGTTAAGGTTTTTTTAGGTTACATCCCAGAATAATTTAAAAAACCAAACCTACCTAACTTAAAGTCTTTTTTACGTAACGTATAATTTTTTTTTAAATCCACGCAATATTATACTTGTTGACTTGCCCATGCATTTATCTAAGGCCCTAACATATTGTTCTGCATTAAATTTGTCGACTTTGTAAATTGTATGTTGCTTATTTTGTTAGATTTCATCTACTGGTTTCATTGTTAATGTAAATTATTCCATGTCTATTAAGAACAATCTACATTTTGCACGTTTATTTTCTACAGTTTTATATTTTATAAATTATATAGAACTTTTATTACTTATTTGTCTTTTTAGTGTCTGTGGAGTGTTTAGTTTTTTATTTCGAGCAAACAACCAAATAGCTGAACCTATTTTTTTTTGTGATTTCTTTTTCTGGTAATTTAATAATATTTTTCTGTCGTTGTTTTGCAATGGTTTGCGTTTTTAGATTCAGTTTCAAGTATTCTTTCAGAATATGAAACAATTCTACTTTATATAGACACGTTCCGCTACAAAAATGCAACAACTTGTTTGTCTCTTTTAACTTGAACATTTTCTGCAGGTAAAAGGTTTATCGAATTTAAAATCGGACAATAACATTAATAAATTTTCATGGTACTCCTCTAAAACCGGGGTAGCTTAAAAACAAAATGGTGGCTGTATGAAAAACTAGGTATTGTTAGACGTTATAATAATTATATTGTGAATTTTGTCATTGGGACAGGAACAATACTGTTCCTCAAGTAATGGTAGAAAACTCACCGCTTGAAACAACTGTATTATTACTGAGTTGCAAGATAATGAAAAAAAACCAAAACCACAAAGATTATTGCCAATTTTAAAAAAATAATCCCACGCGAAATCGTGCGAGCGAAGCACACAGAAGTCTCCTACATGAATTATTTTGAAAACTGTTTTAAACTATGACCTGGATACGTTTAGTTATACTAATTTTATTAGAATATAGTCTGGGTTCGATTATTCGAACTAAAGTGTAAAATTAAGACAATATAGTAGGGTATTGGTAAACTATGCGGAGATAACAGATGCGCCAAAGGAAAAGTAACATTCCGTCTAGCCACAGATTCAAAACTCGCTTCTGCACAACACCGCAGAACCAAAGTCCGTTCGCCACATCAAAACTTAGTTTACTTGGAAACTTGAAAAGATAATTGAATCACATTCAAACTGACATTTAGCGAATACTTAAGGTTAAACTTGTAGCAAATAATGTAATTTTCGATACGTTTTGTCTTTCATTTAACTTTTTAAGGTTTAATTATATTTGATTAGTCTGTTTCACAAATTTATATTTGTAACTAGGTCAAATAGGTATTACTACCAACAAGAAGTGCAAAAAAACTAACCCTTAAGTGTAATGCTTAAGAACATACCCAGAATTTTGAAGAAAAAAAGCGGAAATGAAGTACACGGTGCTTGATTAGCGTTAAAGCTGACAAGATATAACTAGTTACCTGTTATTCGACATTTTATTATTTTTCACAATTGTTCTTATGGTTTTATTAATTGGATAACAATGAAATCCTTAGTTTTTGTTAATTAGAAACAAACTAAATTCTTAATTATTTTAAGCAGATGGTTGACATTTCCAGCACATACTACCCTATTTAGATGCGGTACAAAAATAAAAATTTGCTTATGGTGTTAATTCACTGGATAACAAGCAAATCCTTAATTTTTTTTATCATTAGAAGCAAATCTAACAATCTAATTAGTTTAACCAGATGGTTGACATTTCTAGTACATGTTACATTATTTAAATTTACAAAATTAAGCATTTGTTGATAGTTTTTATTAATTGGATAACTAGCGAATCTTTAAATTTAGTAACATTTAGGATGTCCTTATTTTTTTATCAGAACCATGAACTAGCTGATAGTTGAAATTTGTCAGTACTTCCAAACATAATTATATTCTTAAAGTGCTGAACAACTTATTGCTTTCACTAGCTTCTTCTTATAAGCATATCCTGGATTTTTATTCATCATGTCCAATACTCCGTTTATCCAAGTTGTTTCTAAAAGTATAAACTACGACTTGTCAGCCATAAAGTAATGTAATAAAGAATTATTACTAATAAAAACACTAATGTAATAAAAGCCAATATGAGCTTTTATATCCCAGCCGTTAATATTTCCCCTTACCTTTAACAACAGCTGGCTATAAAGGTATATAGTCTTAACAGGTTAACAGGTTGTAGTTGCCTAGTTCAAATAGTTATTGTGTTTCTCAACAAGTTTGAACTCTTTTGAAAAAGCTTTTTGGACTATACAATTCATTTCTAAAAGACGAGCTTGAATACCCTTGCTTTACTACGGAACAATGTTTTTTGTACACAAAAAATATTAATTAAATATATTTATAGTGTCATTATTCATCTCAGTGACCTTAAAAAATATGGATTTGATTTGAAACTAATAATAGTCCTTTTCAAATACCATCCCATTTTCACCCAATCCCTAGGAGTGTTATTTGTGTTTTACCAAAAAATACTTTTTCAGATAATACGTCTTAAGTGCCCATGCGTTCTAGCTATGATGGAACAATTAGTCTCTACTCATCCATACATACATCCTTTTTTATTTAGATTTTTATTATCTTAACCTGAAAAACTGTTGGTTGTGTAGAATAATTAACTGATTCTAAATTTGCCAAGTAGGTGGCTAGGGTAATAAATGTTAAGAAACGTGCGTTGGTTCATTATAGGTCTAACCTAAAATTGTGTTAAACTTTTGATCTAAATCAGCTTTTTACTTTCTCCACCCTATACGTTGTATATGGAGAAAGTATTGTTTTCGTAAAAATGTTCGAATTTGAATTTTCAGTTGAATTATCTGTTTTGGTGCTCCCAGAACCCCAAAAAATGGTTTAGTGCAATTATCTGTGTTGGTGCTCCCTGAAACCAAAAAAGTGTTTTTAGAGTGGTGTCTGTCTGTCAGTCTGTCAGTATGTATACACGACCAGAGAGGACACTATTGGTCCGATTTTCATGAAATTTGGTATGTAGGTACTAAACCCTAATATCTCCAGGCGTTTTTTTCATTTTTTGGAATTTTTAATTTTTAAGGGTAATTTACCTCTAAAAACCCATAAAAACGACAAAAATGCAAATTTCTCAAAAACGGCTATAACCATTTTGATCAAATTTTCAGTATTTATAGTGCTTAAGATGCCAAACAAAATGACACCACCCGCTTTTATCAAAACTTCGCCATTTTATAATTATGGGGAAATGTTTAAAAATAAACAAGTTTATGTTGTCAATCTAGCATCGCGGCGGCGGCCGCACGGGGTAGCACCATGGTAGCGATCACGGCCAGTAATTCAAAGGTCGCGCGATCGAATCCCGCCTAGGACATTACTTTTTTTATACGATTGACGTAGGTAGAATATTATTTTTTGTTTTGTTGTAAAAAGTAATAAATAAAATGATTGAAAACAATATTATTTTGACTACAGTAAGTTGGGAGAAAGTTTGTGTCAGTTAACTGATACCATTTATTTATTTATAATGTGCATACAAAAATATTGCCAAATTAAATAATTTGATCAAGCAACTGAACTGCTGATGTTGGCGTCGGTTGAGTGAATATCCAAAGTTAAGTTTATATGTTTTAATGTTTCAACCAACTATTAGAGAAATTATCATCTACGCAGCTCCTGCCTGGTGGCCACTCATATCTCACACTAACAGAAATCGTTTTGAAAGCTTCCAACGCAATACACTCAGAGTCATTTCCAACACGCCCTGGTTCGTCAGCACTATTACACTTACCAACCATTTCTATATCCTACTTCGTAAAATCCTTGTCAATCAAACTTTTTAGCTCAGCTGCAAACTCACCACTCACACATCCAAGACATAAAATCTTCCAGAGGCCCCGAACCAAAATTTATTCCAGAGCGCCATGATCCACACTGATTATAAAATTACACAATATAAAAACCCTCATTCAAATAAATAAACCAAACTCCACAGACTAACAAAATATCTCTAATACAATAACACACACTCCTAAATAGTCCTAATAAAACAAAACCGTCATTTTTAGAATTGTACTAGTAATCATTGAATTGTTTCAGGTGTTGCAGAAAAATAGAGGACGAAGAACCTCGTCCATACGTCTTGTCTTGTCTTGTCTAGGGGAGTTAATCTACTCACAAAGACGCTGAATAGCTTTGTGCGTGTACGTAGAAATTGTTTGTACCACAGCCTCCAGCCCCGGTCCATGAGCTGCTTCGTTCCGTTAGCAGAGGAAAAAATCGACCTTGGGGGCTCGGATTATTGACTGCTTGCTTCTCTCACAGTGGACAAACTCGCTCCGGAGTTTCCATCCCGGCCGTCGGTTTCGGGGGGGAGGAGCTGCCCCAAGGTAAAATCCCCACCGTGGATTTGAACCGGATACTTTTATGGTATTTTACGTTTCGATTGGTTTTGGGGAACCAGACGAGCTATAAGGTCCTGTAAAAAACTAAATTTGCAGAATAATATCCTATACCTGAGCAATGGGACAACAGCGAACCACAGCCAGCTCAATTTGCGTCAACTTCAACTTATCACGAAAACGAATTATTTCAGAAATTCTTTGTATTCCTGTTAAAAATGAGCACCCAGAACCACAACAAGAACAGGGTTGCAAGATATGCACATTCTGCCCAAAGAGAAGACTGACCCGATTCTTCTGTGAGAAGTGCTAAAGAGTCATTTGTAGGAAGCACCAAACAAAGTGTTGCTGTGACGGTACAACAGACTGAAAAGGCTGTAAAACGTATTGAAAGTGTGTGTAATGATGCCTTATTCAAAGGTATACGAGTAAAAAATTAGTTTTTAGTTTTTTTATTACGCTTTTTATAGTAGTCTGGCAGGGGAAAGGTTAGTAACTACGTTTGGCTAAATCCAAGTTTGTGTTCAAGGGTTTTAAAGATAACTTACTTTTGAAAAATCTGTATTATATAAAATTTCAGACTCTCAATCTCTTCCAAATCAATTTTGAATAACACAATTTGTTATGTTTTAATAAACTGTGACAGCGATTTTGATAAACCCAGAAATTGGATGAAGATTTTAATCGTGCTGAATAGAAATGGGAATTTGAAACTATTTAACGAGAAGTTTTTAGTTATAATACTTTTGTTATTTCTGAATAAAGTTTTGATAAATATTATAACCAAACCTAAAAACCACTTTAAACTTTAAGTTTTTCAAAAAGAAATGGGATATATTTAATAATTGTAATATTCCCTTGAGTAACACACTAAAGGAATAAATCTGTATGAGAACCTCCCATTTGCTTTCTAACCACAGCTGTATGAAAACCACATCATCCCTCCCCCGACTTGGCTTAGGTCCATGACAGCTAAAACCTTGTAATTTTCACTCATACGTTACCAAATAAAGGGTGTAAAATCACATTTTATGACAGATGCTGTCATTTTTTTAATCATAAATTCTTTGAAATGTTTACGTACATAATGATCTGTTGATAATTTAGAAGTCATAACTAACTCTTATTAAATAGGGAGTCTTCTGCGAGCTTAGCACACACACCTCCGCTCCACTCGCACGATTTAATTTAAGGCTCGATTACTTTGACCGAGTTTACAAACTACTAGCCGGCAAATTTACGAGTCAGTTAGTGATGATGACTCACAAAATTTTAAATCAATCGGTTGCCAACTAGCTAGCGAGTTTGAGCCACGTGTTGTAAATTCGTAGTTATTTTTTTCTATCATTTGCTGATCTTTTCTGTATTTTCTAGAGAGTAAAAAATGAAGTAAAACGTAAATAATATTGTGAAATTTCTTAAATCAACCAGCAGTACCCTGTGCTATGTTGTATAAAAGGCAACACAATAGTTCTTATATTAAACTTGATGAATAACACTTAATTGGGGGGAATGGATGTAAATAAATTAAAGGATAAAATTAAATCAATTAAATATGTCTACTGACACAAAATTATAAAAAATAAGAAAGAAGCTTATTCACCAAAACTGGCATGGTTCAATGAAGAAAACTATTTGGCAGTGGTTTTGGCTACAAGAAGCAATGAATAAAATTATTTGGTGAAGAAAAGTATTAGTTTTAAAGTAATTTATTTACAGATCATTATTTAACAGATCATTAGAAATTCATGAATAGACCATAATTCTAACTTCTCCCCATTAAGGCAAAAGATATCCTTCTGTAAAGTATGTAGCATATGCTCAACTGACTTCCCCAGCAGCACGTTTGCTGCCTAGATTGTTGATAGGATGCGGAACGTTTAAGTTTTCCCTCCAGAGCCATACAAGTATGTCAAAAACATTCTCTACAACTCTTCTAGCACGGAATAGACGATAGTCAAATATTTTTTCTACATCACTGAGACCAGTTTTACTGTAAGGTTTCAGAAGATTTGTTCTTAAAGGGAAAAATCACCTCCACTAATAATGGCTTATTCAGGCCAAGAGTATTGCTTTCCATTGCAATGTTCAGAGTACTACTGTAACTTGCTCAGAAATTTCTGCATATGTTGTTGTAAGTAATGGAGTAATCGGAATCAACCAAGGAAATAATATGATACTTAAAATTAAAAAAAATTAAAGTAGACTAAAAAGGAACACGGAGGTCTTTCTATGATGACGTCATTCCATTAGTTGGCTCCTAAACATCTAGGAAAGTTCCAACGCTGAAAGAATTTCTTTTCGATTTCCTTCCATTCATCAACTGTTTTAGATAACTGCAAGCAATAAAAGTAATAAATATAATAATTAAAATAAATTAAATTAAATCAGTAACATTTTTGTATTATTTCAAGGATCTGTCACAAAACAGTCAAACACAGAGGCAGTTAAGGGCAGTGAAAGATGTAGGGAGTCCGTTGTCCAACGACAAAAATTGCCTAGAAGAACGCTACAAGAACAAGCTTACCCAAAATCCATGGTTTACCTATACTTTTTATGCCTTAATTTCTGATTTTGTTTTCTTTAAAACTCTTATCTGGACCAACGGGATGCCGCAGCTAGTTCACTAGCAACTGCGATGACACACGGCTAGTTTACTAGCTAACAAACACATACGCCAGCGAGAAACGAGCAAAGGTAGCTCAGCTTTAAATTTTCTCGCAACATTCACTCTTTTATCAGTGTAGTTGTAATCATGCATTTCTCGCGTGGAAAATCATGCTATGTTTGTGATGAGTGGTGCGGCATATTTAATGCAAAAAGAAAAGGAAACAATGACGATGGTGGTCCACTGACCTGTTAAACAAATTAAATATTTTGGAGGTTATGATGGAGCTTATATATCCATATCAGCTGCTATTTCCCTTCAAGCATCCGATTTTAAATGATTTTTGTGTAGAGGATCCCAAAGAAGAGATTTGTTTCGGTATGCATTATTAAGTTTATCTAAAATTTGTTCAGACCACTCCTTAATTATTACTGCTATTTATTACTGATATTTATGCCTGAAAGAAGTGTAGTCTTAGTTCAACTTGAAAATGTCAACTAAAATACTACATTTCAATCAATATATCTTGAAAAACAATAATCACATGAGTACGAAAAACAACAAACTTTTCACGCTCCCGTCCAACAACGAACACACAAAGTGAAAATACCGATAGGAGATAGATCGTGAAGGGCCTTGCTTACACAGTTCCTGATGGCAAAATTACTTGGAAATATTTTCGATCTCCCTGCTGTTAAGACCGACACATTTTGGATAATGACTTTGTCCTGTTTTTCACATTTATACTTTTGATTTGCTCTTTTTCACATTTATTTAAAACAAATTTATTTTAACTTTTTTTTAAATGTTTAAATATGTCCTGTAACTAAATTCAAGTAAACATGTTTAAGATTTAATAATATGAGTAATTGAATGGTAACGGAAATAGTTTGAATCAAATAAATGTTCCATACAATTTTCCACAAATAATACACAAAACGTTAAAACAAATACGACACTATTCTTAAATGAACTAAAAATAATTTGATCTAAAATTACAATAGTTATTACTAATTGTAAATAAAACAGCTAACAACAAAATAAAATAAAGCAACAAAAGTAGAACTTCGACAAAAAAATAATGTTTTACCCATTATTACATATTGTTATTATAAGATTATCTTTACAAATTGAATTCAGTTACTAAGGACCATCTATACTCCATAGTCCATATCATATTTTATCGCATGTACCTGGCAAGACATCACCAATCCTTTCTGTTTAAATATGCGTCTGATTCCGTAAGAGAAAAAGTCATTTTGTCTACGCTTGTGTGGTAGTATTCCAATCGAACACGGTTGTGAAATGAAATACTCATTCTCCTAAAAATTACAGATTGAACACAAATAATATGTATTTGCCACCCGGGATTTAAATCAAATATATAGTTTCAGCCCACCTAATTGTTGCCATGTAAAAACTATCATTAACAGGCCTCCACATCACTCCGCGGGCCCCGTTGCTAAAAGTCACGATGAGCCCCCCCTCTTACTACAAAAAAAGAAGAAATTATTTACTATGAGTGTATTAATGGCTTGGCTAATGCATATTGAATATGTATTGATGCATTTGTATTATTATTATATCCTTGTTCTAATACGTTGAGAACACATCCTAATTTTATCATTGAGACATTGAGAAGCAGAAGATACAACCTTTAGGTAAAAATGAAGTAAGCAAAGCAAATACTGTACATGTTTATAAAGAAACAAATTTAATGAAGGGAAATCGATAAGTATTTCACAAAAAATGGTCTAACTAATAGCTTACTAAAATCAACTTAAATTCAAAGCTAAAAACCATGTACACATAATGAAAGTTATATGTTGCAATGTAGTGTTTCTGAGTTTTGATAATTTATTGAAAGAATGAAAGCTACACTTTTCTGGCTTTGATCTTTGAGAATTTTACAATTACATCACTGAAGTCAAGGCTTGATGCAAGACGGTGTTCGATTGCTAACACTCCAAGTGAATTAAGACGTTCTTGAGTCATTGATGAACGTTGCCATGTTTTCAATACGTTGCCCAGCTGACTAAGTCGCAGTGTTCTGCTTCTGCACTCGCACTGTCAACAAGGTGTCACGTGTTGTCATGTTCACGTCAGCCGGTGGTGGTTTTGTTACTCACAGCTGTTTTAGATTCAGACACGATTTGTACGCAACGCACTGCATGTCCAATTAACCAATTTATATTACTCTGATGTAATATTTCATTAATACACATAAATCTAGTCCTAGTGATTTAATTATTGTTTTATTTCTATGATTTATTAAACAAATTCTACTTTTTAATTTTTTCCCCGTCCTTGCGGGCTCCTTGGCCCACGGGCCCCGTTGTCGTAGCAATGGTAGCACCGGTCATGTGGGGGCCCTGATCATTAAACATATAACTTCGTTCCCCACGGCCAAGGTCTGAGTTACCTTACAATGAGTGATACCTAGATGCAATCTTTCAGATTAAAATTTAACATTATCTAAACAAACCGCTTCAATAACCTTTCCCATCCACTCCGGCCATTGACAAACTCTTCCTATAAAATTATATCGAACCTTTCACCTAACAGTTGCCATTCGTGATACCAGTATAATTTGTTTCTGAATATTTCTTTGGCTAATATATCAGTGAGTTTATTTTCGGGCACACACAATACACTTCAATCGTAATTAAAATGCATTTGTAACGAAAAATGCAAGTAACAATTTTTCTGAATATGAAAAATAATTTGGCGTAATAGTAGGTAATCCCAATATTCATTTAGGATATCCCAAAATATCCTCAACATTACTTTATTCTCTGTAACTACAAACTCTGAGATTATTTTAAGTTTCTCTATCTGCGAATTTTCATTTAAATGAGAAATACAAGATAATTTTTGTGTTAAAATAGCTCCTATATTTTATACCTATTTACTACTTCTATGGGATTTCCTTTGTACTGCCATTTATCAGTCCGTCTCAAATTATGGCCTTTTCTAAAAACTAATATATTAGATTTGTATAGGTTTACTCGCAAATTCCAAGTGTTACAATATTTTTCTAACTTGTTTATCATCATTTGAAGTCCTACTGCAGTGGAAGACAGCACCACTATATCACGAGCGTACAATAAAATATTAATTCGGTTCCCAACCACCACACAAACATTCCGCTAAATCATTTATAAGAATCCTTACACCAGGCTCTTGATTTAGTCTAATTTTATAGTCTTCTCAAAACATTTACTATCAGCCTAACCAAGATAGTTTAAAAACAATGATACTCTGTCTATTTTATCAAATGCTGCCGATAAATCTACAAAGAAACAAAAAACCTTGTCAATTTTAAATTAACAATTTAGTTTAGCTAAAAATATTGTCCACTGTCGAGTAAGCTTTTCAAAACCCAGCTTGCGCCTCACTAAGAATAAATTGATCTCTTAAGGGAAGTCTGTCTATTTTATTAATTATAATAAAATGATCGGCATTACAGTTTGTATAATTTGCAAACCCGGATTAAGCGCTTTCAATACTGACCGAGAAAGAAGGTACGAGTTCAGCCTTCAAATTAAAAAATATAAAGGCGTCTATATTATGGCATAAATAATAAACGCAATTTTTAGAACGGGGATTTACTTTAAATTAAATTATGAGACATAAGAAAGATCAACAGTGTATGATGAACAAATTTACAAATTCTTATAAAAGAAATCGTTTAAAATGTATCCGAATTCCAAACCACTCCATGATTTAGGCTTGATATAAGGACTTTAAATAAATCTTTTTAGTTATTTTTAATTTTTCTTTGAATTTTTACCGACGATCAGTCATCATACCAAAGTTCATGTCTTAACCTCTTCTGAAATGATTTCATAATATTAGGTGAGCATTAAAATTTGCAATGTTTGAACTCCTGTATAGTTTGAACAGTATATAGTAAATATTTCAATTTCCTAGGTTCCCATACGTTTGTCTCAACCCGTAAAACATTCCGGAAATTGTTTTTTCAATTTGTTAACGTTTGCTGAATCAACTAACTATGCGTTTGGAAGAGGGGGTTGATTTTGCGCTCAACATCTTTACCGAGCATCAGTCGGTCGCTTGCGTCCGAAGTGTTGGGACTTGGGGGGTGTATCAACCCTTGAGTGCTACAGTTTGCGATCTTAGAGTTTTGAAACTTAATCGATTCTAGGTATAAAAATCACTTACTTACTTTTGATGTGTGTTTCATTATATTTTGTGTTAGTTATTTGTAAACTATGTAATAATTTCTTCTGCGAAGGTGTATATTGAATTTAAACTTTCGATTTACTTCAAAATTAATTGGTTGTTTTTGAATCATTATGGTTTAGTTCTGAGAAGTATTTTTAGACAGGTTCTAATAAAGACAGAGAACAGATTAAAAGTTAGATTATAAAATATTGGTAAAAACAGGACAAACGAGCAAAGATCTATATATTATTATGTGTGCATATCTTTATATTTATAAGTTTTTGTTCCAACGCCTGTTTCTAAAGAGCCAATTTAAAAAAACTTTGGTTTTGTTAGAAATCTCTTGTTAAGTATCGACTAATCATTACTAATAATATTTTGACAGATGTTATATTTGTATAAGGCAGGTCATGCAACACAGTGATAAAGTGCAATTGGCACACTAGCAATATTACAAAATTGACAAAATTGCAATTAAATGAACACGCAAATACACAGATAAAATTTTCCATTCTTTGATTTAAATTTGGTTTATTTGTCGAAATTATAATAAATAATTGTTTGAGACTATTCAGCAGAAAACTATTACACAGATATCAACATTAAAACCATAAACAATACAACTATAAACAGTTCAAAAACATACACAGTAACAAGCTATCAAAATATGATTAAGCCTACAAATAATATTAAATAGCACCAACAATAATGAAATGTTTAAAAATACGACTGTAAATAATATTAAATAATAAATAATAATAATAAATAAACATAGAAATCGTTAACACTTTGAAATTATAATCAACAACGAATTCATCAAAATATTATTAAAAACAATTAAAAATAAATCCCTACCATGCCTGAACGCAGAAATTCCTCAATTATTGTACTTCTAGTCTATAAACTCCTCCTCAGAATGAAAGGACTCAGAAAAACCAAATGTAGTCTTAGGCTATTTGAGTTGAAATTTGGATGTTGTTTTAAACTATCTGGTAGTTTAATTATTAGCGCAACACCAGCTTGTGATGGTAGTTATTTATAGTATATTCCAAAAAAAAATTCAATGATAAAAATATAATTGCATTTTCTCATTAAAAATTAAAACTATATGTACTTTTTGTTAGTTTAGAACTTTCGGTGAGAGATTTGACAAAATTATTTTGTAGTCTACAAAGAAATGCATTGTAAGAAAACCAAATATTAAAATTATTCCAGTAGCACTCAAGAATCAGGTTAAAATCATAAAAAAATTGTATATTTTATACACCAGTTTTAATAAAATTAATTATCATTGAAAAACAAACTTAATAAAGTAAGCTGTTTCATTGTATTTTTATGAAATAAAAGCTTTGTAATGGATTTTAATATTAGGTCTAGAGTAAACCATTGCGTTAAATTAATTTGGACGGAACGAGTACGGGGAGGGTGTGCGCCTCATCTAGTGCATATTATTACTAAATTGAATAATTCTACAAACAATAACTATCAATTTCGCTAAATTTCTTTTTCTGCTTAGTTACATAAATTATTTTATGCCTCATTTGGTTATCTCCGGATTTAATTATATAAAAATTTTCTAAAATAAACTTAACAGTTTGCTTACTACATAATATACTTACTAACTGACATAATTATTACTAATTACTAATAATTACATATTACTACATTACAAATACTACTTACTTAATACTACATTTACTACAAACTACATATAATATACTATATTTTACTTATTCAGAATAATACTACTTACTACATGTACTACAAACTACTTATTACATAGTATACTACTTACTAAGTACACCAGTTACCATTTCCATCTTGAAATATATTACAGATGGGATCTTTGGTAGTTACAAAATAAATACTAGACTTCACCAACCTTAATTGTTAAAATGAAGTTCAGCAAGTTCTGTAATCAAACATTGTACAGTTTCTCTTCAGAAGAATATATTTCTCGTAGTCACACTAATATACAAACACAAAACGAAGTCCTGTGAACAACATTATTTTACAACACTTTTTCTGATGAAATGTGTCTAGGTTATAGAGGACGTTTTTAATAATCTCTCTGGACGCATTTGGTAGCTCCACTGAGGTTCGGTTGTAGGTAATTTAAAGGTTTAACCCGGCCCGCTCATGTTGTTAATCCCTGAAGTAGACCTGCTTAAGGTCAAATAAAAAGCACTTATGGCAGATCCTGGTTGGAAAATGGAGTCTCTTTTACAGACACTATCGTTATTTAATATATTCAATATGTTTTCGAAATGTTTACTTTAAAGAACTCTTTAAAATGATGTAACTTTTGACCTTTTTAAATTTAAACATTCTTTAAAACTACCTCTGCCACTGAAAATGTCTTTAATCAAATTTAAATATGCACTGGGAATTAATAACAACTTTTCAATTTGATTCCTACTTGATCAACGTTCCAATTTTGATATTTCTAACGGTTATTTCAGCTTATTGGGGATTATCTCTATTACATACACACATTTCTGTAAATTCGTGGGTCTTTTTCTCATAAAATTATTCTTAAAATATATGCTGGACATTTTTATGATCTTCCTTTCTAGTATTTGATTATAATCATATTCATAATTATTATTCATCTTTAAAATAGAGAAACTGTTTTTGTATTTTGTTTTTTCAAATTGCTGCTTTTTATGAGACTAAGCAAAGTGTCAATTCTGAATCTTTCGTCGTTGAAAGATATTGTTTGTTTTGTTAAAAACAAAATAATGAGGACTAGATAGAGAATTTGAAATTATTTCGATCGATAGAACAAAGCCAAATATTAATTCTCTGTTAAATACCCTATGTAAATATGAAAAGATATGATTAGTTTTTGCTGTAACGCCTATTTATGTCACCTATTGTTATTTTAGAAATTTTGTTACATTTGGAAATGCTTATTAAGTGTATTTCAAAAGAGCAAGTTTTCGGGCAAAATTTACAATTCCCTCGCTATCATAATACTGCCAGCCTATAGGTACAAAAAGTTCTAAAAAGTAGTCATAATGTCTTATACTGTATTTATTTATAACATCATTTTATTGTTTCTTACAACTTTTTCCAAACTCTACTTAAATTCAATTGAAATACTCCACATCACAAATTAAATAATATTTATATATTATGTAAAACAATTCTATCATAAGCAAACATTCTGGCCCTACTATTCGTTCGTCAGGATGTGGTCTAATCCCACCACCAGACTCCGATTCAAGTCCCTCTGTCCTATCAATCGTTATTTCCGTGAAAAACAACTTCTAATCTAAGGTCTGAACCAGACGAATATGACTAGTAAAACTAATTTTAGCTTTATAATCGAATGATATACAATTAATACAATAATTATAACACCATACAATCGCTACCAATAAATTATTGTCGTTTTTATTTAAAAGTAAAAATAATAAATACAGTTGTTATTTCATATTGGCCTATTTTCGTTTAGTTAGTAGGTTATTATTATTTAGGACGTTAAAATATATACGTTGGCTTGAAAATAAAAATAAAGCATATGCTTATATACAAATGATAGTAAATAAAATCAGCGTTATAAGATTAACATTTTTGTTGAGTCATTATTTTTATGGAAATTCTACCAACTTATATATGTTTACAAACCGAAAAATTCTGAGACTGGAGGGAGAGGGTTGATAAACTCTGCTAAAACTAACGCGAAAATAAAAACCCACTCGTTTTATGTCATCAAAAGTTTAGTAACAATAATTATCAGAATATTGTATGAAAACCAAACTCAACTAATTTAAAGTAAAGTCTACTTTTCGTAACGTATATTTCTTTTTTTAATCATCCTAATATTTTAGCTATTAACTTACTCATGCACAGTACTAATGCGCTAACATTGTTTTATTCTGGTAACAATGTTATAAAAAGTCGTTTTACTGGTTTTGGTGTTGAACGTAAAATATTAAAAGTTTATTATGGTGAAACTGCATTTTGTACGTTTATTTTCTATTGTTATATCTTTTATGTTTTTGTGTACGATAGTTATTTTTTTCAATTATTGGTGCCAGTGACGTGCTTAGCTTCTTAAGTTTATTGTAAACATAACCAAAATAGTTAAACTTTAACAGATTTTGTTGTTGTTTTACTTCTCTCGAAATATTTGCTTGGGCGTATTTTTGGTTTGTTTTGCACTCAGTAAGGTGTTTAATTTCAGAATATGAAAACAAAATTCCCTACATTTATTCACGTTCTACTATTGGAGTTTCCCCAAACCATGTTTTTTAGATAAGTTTCTCTACCTTCAGTTTAGATTTAGAACCCTCCGATGATGGTAACTTGGTTATCGAAATATTCACCAGGGAACTAAAATAACTCTAACAATAAATGTTTTTCAGTTTATTTGTGTAGCGTTATTCACCGAACTTGTCGCTTCAGTGTTTCTAATTGTTTCGTTCGTTTCATTTCAAATAATAATTACAATTTGTTTGGTTAGGCCTGTTAGTAAACAAATATTTAAATTTTATTTGTATGACAATATTGATAATAAATTATTATTAAATGTTGAAATTATATTGTAGTGTCCTAAGTAACAGTTTTTGTAAGTAAAATTGTATTTTAAAAGTTGTAGGCCCGTTTATTTAAATAGTTTCTTCTTCAAAATTCTGAGTTTTAGGATACAGTATCATATTAATTTGTAAAGCTTCCATATTTAAACTCTATTAATGTTTTCACTATACTATACAGAAAACAGCTGTTTTCTTTACCTGTTCATGGAAAAGTAAGTTCTTCTTTCCCTTGCACTACCCAGAAAAGGTTCTGTGCACTACACGGTAAATTTACCGTGCACCATCTGATTACAAATAAAAATAAACATTGCAGTTTTTGTATGTAAACAGCTACTTACAACTCATTCACATTCATTCATTACAGGTTAGTTCCAAAGAGTGAAATAAGGGTAAATATAACAGTCACAAGTAAAAGATTACATGTAGATGAAATCCTAGAAACCATCGTGTCTATATCAATTAATCGAAATTTACTACTGAGTAAAGGATTAAAAATCCAAAATAACACTAATTGCACAATAAACATATGCTACATTTCAAATTGTAAGATAATTGTTTTAAATAAAATTATAGTTATATATTGAGTTCAAATTGTAAGAAGTAATTAAAAGTGTAATTTCCTGAAATAAAAAGATGTTACGATTAAAAGTACGTAACTTTCTCAGTGTAGTACAATGAGAAGTATCGTACATACGTAACTAACCCTGCAAGTTTTTTCCACTACCATGCTCGCACAGAAACCCGCTACTTACTGGTCTTGTAACGATATATTCAATTAAGTGTCGTATTGAAGTACGTCACTTTTATAAACCCAATGTAGTGAACGAGAACTAGTCAAAATGAAGGAATCTTTCAAGTGAAAAAGAACTAGAAGAGTAGCTCAGTTAGGTGAACGGATTTGTTTATTTATTGTGCGTAGGATTGTGTGTGGTGGTCCATTTGCTTTTATTTGGACATTTCCATCGTAGTCTGGCCAAATTGACCAAAAATTGCTAACTTAGCCAAAACAGGAGGAAAAAACCTCGAAGTTTTGAAACTTGACATAGTTACTACTTTGAGTGTCCTGTACACTATATTAAAATTCCCCGAAGGTGAGGGGTGAGCGGGAGCTTTGGGAGTCATCAAAATTATTTCTTTACACGTTTTGTTAAAAACCTCGAGAAATATTGAGTTTAACGAAAAACTAACCTTATACAAAATTAAACAATAGAAAATTATATTCAAAAAATGTCCTATTAATTTTTCTCGTTCTTGATATAATTTTGAAGATAGAGTCCGTCGAAAATAGAACAACAACAAACAATCTGGGTATTTGAATTAATTTGTATAATTGTACAGAAAAAAATCCGGAAGTTTTCAAACTTGGCATAGTTACCCACTCGAATGCCCTGTATAACATACTCAAATTCCCCGAAGGGGGATGAGCGGAGGGGGAGTCATTTAAAATAGGTTTTACAAAATTTTTCTTAAATATTTCGGGAAATATGGAGATTAAGAGAAAAACTAATCCTAAATAAATTTAAACTAGAACAAATTCTCTTCCAAAAAGGTCCTATTGATTGTTTCTTATGGTGTATAGTTTTGGAGGTAATATCGGGAAAAAAACTAATAAAAAATATAAATTTTAGGCTTTATTTTTAAAGCTATTTAAACATAAAATACATATAGGAAACATTTCTTATTGTTTAACAAGGTAAATTTAAAAACTAGGTCTATTTCTTAAAAAACATACACATGGCTCTACTTTGCTTCTATTTGGCAGCAATATGTATAAGACATCTGCACATATTTAAACTGCATATGAAAGTGGTCCAACAAGAACAATTTTTCAAATGCAAACAACAAGACAAGGCTGATTAGCTTGCTTTCACAACAAATTATTGATGCGGGAATTAAAACACAAGTTACTGCTATTGACGCTGACACTCGTATCGTGGGATGTGCTTCTTCATCAAGCCTGGAAGAGAAAACTCAAAAACACATATGTTTTCGTATCAGAAACTCAAAAAATTGAATTTAAATAGAATTCTCATCCTTCATAGTTTTGATAGATGTGACACTACCTCTGCAATGTTTAGGAAAGGCAAAAAAAACAATAGCGAAACATAAAATTGGGCGTGGTTAAGACCATACGTTGGAAGTGATAACTTCTATGACCGATTTATATTTTTACCAGTATTAATATTAGAGGAGAATAATAAGGGTCAACAAATTACACAAGTCAATATATTTGTCAAAAAATATTATATAATATTTTGAAATTGCATAATTAATTATTCAAATAATAAATTATTCTTAACTCCTGAAAATTGTAAATAAGTAATTTACGTATATTTTCAGTTATCAGTAAATCTGCAGAACATTATATTTAATATATTATCTCACATTATATATTACACATTTTTATTCCATTTTAAGCGTGTATATTATCTAATTATATCAAATTATAAATAATCAAAATGAAAATTGACCACATTCCATTTGTTTAATTCAAAATAGAGTAACGTTTTTAGCTTTGACTAAAACAATTTAATATTTAAATTTAAAAAATTTTTAAATTTCTAAATTACTTAAAATTGTTAATTATCTTAAGAAGTGTTAATTTAAAAAAAATAAAAAAATATGATTTCCTTTCTATTAGATTTAAAAATGCGTAATCAAAGGTTATACATTTTCCATTTAAAAAAGTTATGGAAAAGTTTTGGAAAAATCCTGAAATAAGAATAAATATAACTAGGGGCTCTGCCCCTGGACGCTCCGCGTCCCAACCCCGGCTCGGCCTTCGGCCTCAGATGGCTGCTTCGCTTCGCTCGCAGGTGGAAAATTCTATAAAGAATCTCGTTAATCTTTTGCTCGTTTGTACATAGGTGACCGAGCATAAATTAGCTGTTTTATTTGGCAGCTGACTCAAACTCATTAAACATTATCTCCATAAGATTAACATGGGAAATTTGAAAGATTGTATACCGGAGCTCCTTCTCGGGTGAATAGCGGCTGAACGGATGATCATATATAAGACTTGACATATCTGTGAATGATTATGTTCAGTTTTTGATCCAAATTAGCTGTTTTATATATAATAGGTTTGTAACAATCAATGTTTGAATTGAATTAAAATATAGTTAGCATTTTTCGTTGATTTTTATTTGTGTTTGTTTTTAGTTTGTCAATGTATCCTCAAAAAGGTAATACTACATTATTTGATACTGATTTGATCCAAATCAGTTGTTGATCAAAATCAGCTGTTTTAAGCTTTTCATATAAACAGCTGTTTTTGTGTCCCCGATAAAATCAATAGAAATCTTTCTTCCATAAGATTAACATTGAAACGTTGAGGGCCACTGGGGCGTAGCCCTAATGTCCTAGGACTTCGGTAAATGGCCTAAAACCTTCCCAGGGTTAACCTGTGTTACTATGCAAAATTTCAAAGCAATCGGATGGACGGTATACGAACGCAAAGTGGACAAAGAACCAAAAAAATACTCCCCACAAGGAATACACAGCAGAAATTTGCATTTGATTATAACGTTTGTAAGGCGAAAGATACATGATTTGTAATGCTTGATGGCAAATCTGGGCGTGCATACCTTTAATTTAAGACCTCAATTATGAAAATCGGTCGGGTAGAAGAGCCGAACGGACTCGGAAAAGAAAAACGGAATTTTTTTAATATATAAGATTGTAATTGTCAATGTACTCACCGACTTTCTGTATTAACGAATCCAACAAAGAAAATTCAACACTTATCTATTATCATCAGTTACTTTCTATGTACAATAGTAAATCATGTGAAAAGAAGTGACGAAATATTTATAACAGAACTTTAAGTACTATTAAAAAATAAGACAATAATTTTAAGTTATATTTTTGACTTATTCAAATCAACCGTTAATTTATTTAAATGGTACTAAAAGTATTCAAACGGCCAAATAAAAACCGTTAAAACTCTCACCGATGTAAGTTACGATGAGTAAACAGCCTATGGGCTAGTAGTTCTGAGTAATCGCAGATGGCAGCACAGAACAACGTTTCCCGATGACCGCACCAACACAATATCACAT
Organism: Philaenus spumarius; assembly: GCA_018207615.1. Classification (NCBI taxonomy): domain Eukaryota; kingdom Metazoa; phylum Arthropoda; class Insecta; order Hemiptera; family Aphrophoridae; genus Philaenus; species Philaenus spumarius. The sequence continues at coordinate 95,084 of JAGFPH010002508.1, read as the reverse complement.
ATTTAAAGTGGTCGTTAGAACACTCGATGATTCACACTATACTCACACATTAAGCTGATAAGAACAGACTACACTTTGATCTTAGCCAAGAGGTCGAGAAGCGATACTATTACAAGGCACTTTGAGCAACCGGTTAAAACGTTCCTAGTCTGTAATAGCGCGAAGTTTATATAAATTGTAATTTTTATACTGGTCGCGGTAAGAAAGAGGAAAGTCGTTTGAGGGCGAATTGCCTTCAGGATTACGTTTGAAACGTTACTAGCTACATTTTAACACGGAAGCATTCACTTGTCTATATATACTATATATATATATATATAATATATACTATATATATATTCCCTCTCCACGCTCATACTTCTGTCTACGCAAAAAGTTCGTGTCGCGAGATTTCGGAAACATAGTCAAGCGAAAGTGAAAACGGGAAAATACGAATTATCACTTCAATAAACAATACTGAAGGACATTCTATGGCCCATCAGGACATAACAATCACATTCTGTGGCCCATCAGGACATAGCAATCACATTCTGTGGCCCATCATCTCCTGAACTCGATTATGTTTTAAGCTCTATTTACTGTAGATGCACAGGTACATGTAATCGGAAATGTAGCTGGAATAAAATGCAACTCTGGACTAACTGACAAGGATCCTGCAAAAATGTTCCATTACTGGATGAAGAGGAATTCTATGTGAACTGTATTAAAGATGAAGATATTTTTTTGAAGAAATAGACCTTTATTTGTAAAATTTAAAACAATTAGAAAAGCTTCCTACATGAATTTTATGTTTAAATAGCTTTACAAATAAAGCTGAAAAATTTAATTTTTTTATTTGTTTTCTCGACATTATCTCATTTAAGATTAGTTTTTCACTAAGCTCAATATTTCCCGAAATATTTTAAAAAAAAACTTTAAATGACTTCGGGAAATTTTAGTATGTTATACAGGGCACTCGAAAGAGCAACTATGCCAAATTTTAAAACTTCGGAATTTTTTCCTCCTGTTTTGGCTAAGTTGACTGTACAATTAAGCCAAAAGCCAAGATTGTTTAATATTGTTCTATTTTCCACGGACTCTATCTTTTCGCTAAACTCGTTATTTCTCGAGTTATTTAAGAAAACGTGTAAAAAATATCTTTGATGGCTCCCAAACCTCCCGCTCACCCCTCATATTCGGGGAGTTTTCGGGGAATGCCAAGTTTCAAAACTTCGGGATTTTTTCTCCTATTTTGGGTAATTTAACTGGACTATCGGTCTCATCACTATCTCAAAGATCCAAGCTTCTCTCTCCGTTGTTCTGATTAGAATGTGTCACGATGTGTGTCTGTGCGCGCGAACTAGCATATGTATTGTGAACTCTGCATAATTACAGTGAACATTTATTATTTAAGATTTTAAACAATCACATTCCCTTTGAAAAATTTAATCATAGTGTGTATTTATTAAAAGAAAAGGTTTAAAATGTCTCCTTAAGGTTTAAAATAATATAATTTAAATAATTACAAATACAACTGGTGATGGATTGAACAAGCATCTCTGCGAGTCATTTAGTTCTTCCATATTGTATCCCACACAGAGAAAACAATGAATTATTGTAGTAAAAAGGGGAATAACTATTAGTAAATGTTGAAATTCAGAGTATAATATCGGTTGTATGGACTCTAAAACTGTAATGATTGTGAGATTAATTGTTTGAATTAATTCTGTCTCACGCCAACAGTCGATTAAGCTTCATTTACAAAACAAAACTGTCGTGTCACTGGGAATGTTTTAGAACGTTATTGGTAAAATCGTTATTTGAGTCTATTTTCATTTAATGTTAGGTTTTTGTTACAACTATATTGATTAAATACTACTAAAACGTGCTAGTTAAAAAGTAATTGTCTTGCTCGCTCATTGGTGCTAAACATACAGATACAGTGTTTATTCATTCTTTTAGGGTGGTGCTTCCAGAACTGATTCGTTTACTCGTTGTGTGTCACTAACACGAGTGACCTGTTATATCCTGTTTATTTCTCAGTGCCTTTTAAACTCAATGACAACTGTAATACACACAATTTTATTTTATTTTAAGGTAGACCCATGGTTTATTTGAGTTTGTAGTTCCTAACACAGTATTGTGACTAATTTTTTAAATACCATAAAATATTACAAAAAAAACCATATAAATAAAAATTATTTTCTCAGTTTGTGTTCTCAATTGTCATAAATCCTTTTGTTAGGAATTATCAGTAGGTATCATAAAAAGGTGTGGTAAATAATTGATGATTAAATATTGTACGGCTGCTGAGATATATTATTATGTAGTATTTTAAAATAAAACAACAATAAGATTTATGTCGCAATCTATATATATAAAATCCAAATACCACTCACTGACTCAAAAACTACCGAACTGATTGGAATGAAATTTGGTATGTATCTTCCTCTAGGGCCCTAGGTGCTCGCTAAGAAAGGTTTTAAAAAAATTCGAAATTTTAGGTGAGTTTTTGGGAGAGGGCGAGGTTGTCAGAGTTACTAAAAATCCCCATAAGAAATACATAGTAGGCTACATAATATTTTTAATGATATATATTTTTGGTTAATATACATTTGGCATACAAAAAATAAATAACTATATTACAACATGTAATTCTTATGGGGATTTTTTTAGTAACTTTGACCCCCGAAGACCTCTAAAATTTCGAATTCTTTTTAACTCTTTCTTAGGGAGCATCTATGGCTCTAGAGGAAGCTACATACCAAATTTCGATACAATCCGTTCAGTAGTTTTTGAGAAATCGTGATGGGTCAGTGAGTGAGTGGTATTTGACTTTTATATATATACTAGCTGGGTGCCCTTGCTTCGCTACGGGTTAAGCTCGATAAAAAAAAATCTATTTAAAATGCATCCCGTATACTCTTTGTTAATACGCTATTTACACTATGTACTACTTTCTTAGCTTAAGTTTATTAAATATTCATCTTTTAGTTTTATTAATAGGCCTACCTGTCGAAGCCTGGCCTTTCTATTGCTTATTTAAAGAACCTCCTTTCTAACGCTATTCACTTTTTAATAACCTTAAACGCAAAATATTTTAAATTCCCGTCTTATTGCACATCTTAAGCATAAGGGAAACCACTATGTTAAGTCTCAAGTTAATATGTTTTGTCGTTTTTGAGAAATAGTGATGAATAGTGAGTCAGTGGCATTTGGCTTTATCTATATTTCTAACGCTTTTTACTTTTTAATAACCTTAAGCACAAAATATTTTAAAATCCTGTCTTATTGCACATCTAGAGTATAAGGGGAGCCACTATGTTAAGTCTCAAGTTAATACGTTTGATAATTTTTGAGAAATAGTGATCATCAGCCAGTCAATGGCATTTGGATTTTGTCTATGTTTCTAATGCTTTTTAGGTTTTAATAACCTTAAACACAAAAACATTTTAAAATCCCGTCTTATTGTACATCTTGAGTATAAGGGGAACTACTACGTTAAGTCTCAAGTTAATATGTTTGGTAGTTTTTGAGAAATAGTGATCTAGTCATTGATATTTGGATTTTTTCTATGTTTCTAACGCTTTTACTTTTTAATAACCTTAAACGCAACCTATTTTAAAATCCCGTCTTATTGCATATCTAGAGCATAAGGGGAACCACTATGTTAAGTCTCAAGTTAATATGGTTTGTCGTTTTTGAGATATAGTGATCATCAGTGAGTCAGTGGTATTTCGATTTTATATACTCATATATATATATATTTTTTTTTAACCACTGAATAAGGCCAACTTTTGTGTTATAAGGGTAGAGTGGTAATATTTTTTATGGTTTAAATTGTTTTAAATATTATGTTTTTTATATATATACATCGTTGTAAACATAAGATTTCAGAAAAAAAAATTCAAAACACAAAATGTTTTTTTTTTAATTTTATTTCAGACTAACCACTTTATTTATTACAGCACTCGGGATATTAATTAATATTTTCTTAACATTATTAATTTGATTTAATATTAAAAATGTGGACATTGTAAGTTAGAACCTTTTATTTTAATATTTTGAACTATGAACTTAAGACATCGCCTGTGGAAGGCGGGTTTTGTTTAATATTTGTAGAAACAACTGCAGAGTTGTTAAAAACGATTTTAACTCTTTCACGAATTATCATCAGTTGTATTGTTTTTTATTTATTCGTAGGAAGTGTCTGCATGCGTATTGGATTACTTGTATGTGCGCAAGTGCTCTGGCATTCATTACAAGTCAGATTATAAAGTAAAAGTATTTTTACATGTTTTTCGTATAAGTAATATTTGAAGTAGTTTTTGTTTTGACGTAATAGCGAAGAAAATAGTTTTGAACTGTATAAATGTTTGTTTTTTTTTCACAAAAGTAATCCATTTATTTGTGTAACTGACGAAAAAGACGGTAAAATGTAATGTCAAAAGAAAGCACAACTTATTATTTTAAAGTTACCTTTTTATACTTTTAACCCTTCAGTGCATTATGACGTATACCGTAAGGCAATGCATTTCTATCGATCTGTGCACTTAACTGTGTAATGACGTCCAGGGGGGAGGGTGCACTGTTTGCCTTACTTCCGCCCTCTTACCACAAAAGAGGGTATGCGTACGGTCTTTAAGTAATCTGCTTAGTGGTTTAATTTATCCGGTTTTCTTCTCGTCGTATGTCAAACTGCTTCCATACAGTTTACACAATCACTTCTTATGCGTTAACAAAAAGAGCGTGCGGGACTAAGGAAATTACTAACATTGTTTACCTTGTGCCATTAATCAATTCAAAACCTCTTTCACCTTGTGAAGAAGGGTTTGCACATTGTTTGCATGGTTTGTTGTCCTGACGGTGTGTAGTAAAACGAAGCGGGTGTATCAAAGTAATTACACCAACCTGTTGTTTTATGCGTCCTTTGTCTAAACTTGGAACGCGACAACTGATGGAAACTGCCATAATAGCTGCAACAGCCAGAAATACATTTTTAGTGTTGAGAATTTTGTTTCGGTAAGAGTAAATTCGTTAGAGATGAATACAGCACGAGACTGCATGAATAAAGATACAAACCCATATCAATAACCCACATACACAGTGTTGCAAAATTATGATCCAAACTTTATAAAAAAAAAGTTATACTTGTTGTACTTTATTAATTTGTGTATATTAAAATAAAGTCTAAGAAACTGATATTACAAAGTCGAGTTGATCATTTGACCACTTTATTCCTAAGATAGAGTAAGGAATGTCGTAGTCATTTCGTGTTTGGACTCCAATTTCATGAAATAAAATGCAGAATTTAAAAATGACAAAAATATTAACCTAAAATACATTTTTCTTTAAAGTAGCAGTTTTGCAGACTAAGGCCTAGTATGTGATTCATCGAAACAACAGTGACGGCAGTTAGGCCGGGCTGCGCGTCGATGTAGGGAGGATGTATGCGCGTCGGGGTGCGAAGGTAGCGTAATGATCTGGGGCACTTGAGGCTCCGGACAAATTATAGAAGATGGTCCTATCCCCACATTAAATCTAAGAAAAATGTTCCCATAAGCTACTCGCACACTGCAGCGACCGGTACGACCGATGACATATTTTACATAGTGCTACAATGTGACTGGCAATATAGGAAGCCATTTGTTATCATTTGGAAGCCATGCTACTAGATTGATAACAACATTGGTAAAGAAGAAAACTTACCGGATTGTATAACTTACATGATACCCCCGATTTCCTCCCAGCAGTTGTCTCTTCTTGAGTTATTAAAATAGTTCGGATGCCTCATATTATATACCTCTTGATAATTTTGTACCAAAGAAATAAGTACACCTACATCCATCTTGTCACCAAAGTAATCAAAACTCAAATCGCTAATATACACTCAAATGGTGTATAGTACGCGCACCTCCATAAAGAAACGTGCACTTTACTTTTATAAAAATCCCAGTCGTACCGGTCGGTGCAGTGTGCGCGTAGATTGTAAGGGTTTTTCGTATCCTTGTCTTTTCTCGTCGTGTCCGGATCGCTAAGTCGGTGACGTGGGTTTGTACTCCAGAGGTCAGTCAGTCTTAATACTATTGTAAGTCAGCGACTCAGGTTTTGTGTTCTAACGGTCGACGCCGAAGCGTACCATTTATAGAACATTTATCATCATTGTCGCAAGTAGTGATTGTACATAAGCGTTCTGTTTCCTTCGTAAGTCCCTAGCACACGAAATCGTTCCTTGATTAACCAACTACAAAGACCGGATGACTTACTACAACTTAAACCTACGTACCTGGTTCTGCTTATAGTTGGACGACCTATTTCCCTGAGTGGAAAACGTAGGCCTACTAGGCTTGTAGGACCCAGTATATTCTACTAGATAATCGGTTAGAAAGCGTATTCC